>CAUYRT010009382.1:0-35409 GCA_963574885.1 Lepilemur ruficaudatus | reverse complement strand
GCATCAGCCTAGCTCACAGTAACCTCAAACTCCTGGGCTCAAGCAATCCTTCTGCCTCAGCCTCCCAAGTAGCTGGGACTACAGGCATGCGCCACCATGCCCGGCTAATTTTTTCTATATATTTTTAGTTGGCCAATTAATTTCTTTGTATTTTTAATAGAGATAGGGTCTTGCTCTTGCTCAGGCTGGTTTTGAACTCCTGACCTTGAGCGATCCGCCCGCTTTGGCCTCCCAAAGTGCTAGGATTACAGGCATGAGCCACCGCACCTGGCTAACAAACTTTGTTTTTAAAAGTCACAATGTTATTTCTCTGGATGCCCATCTGATTGATGACTTAGAGGTGTGTAGAGTGAGTTGAGAGTGTGCAAATGTGAGCTTGAGGGAGGGAGTGAAGATGTAATATCTACTATGGCTCTGGGTATTGTGAAAAAAAGTACAGAAAGTAAACATTGCGAGAAACGCATTTCTATCCTAAATTTATTGGGAAAAGTCATTTTTTTAGGGTCAAATAGAGTGTCACTTAACTACACAAGGATCCATGTCTCACTTGGAATTAGTGTTTTTTCAGCATCGACTAAGGACTACTATCTTGGTCTTGTCCAAGAAAAATGGAGAAGGGTCTCAGGATAACATTATTCAGCCTTAGCAATTGGAAAGAGAGAAATAACTTGGATGTTTATAGCCTTTCATAGATGATTGTGTGGAATTTAAGTTTTAAGAAGAATGATTACAATTCTAAATAAGCATTTTGTTTCTTATTAAAATCATAGAGTTTTTTAGGCTATCTATATTTTTGGGTATAGGAATAATTATTCTATTTGAGATAAGATATCCATTTCATATTTCTCTCTCTCTCTTCTTCTCTCTCTCTGCTCATAAAACAAAAGTATCTTTCATAGAATCAAATACCCAGTTAGGAAAATGTGTCAAGCTTACAAGCTCAGCTCAAAAATATGAAAAAGGTGAGGTCTGTTTCACAACTTTTTCCTTTCCTCTGCTCCCACATCTCTGAGTCACCAATCTGTGTGAAAAATATTTGGAGTGAGAATTATTCCTTGGCAAGTCATGTTATTAGACAAACTTCCCTATCACTCAAAGAAATGACCCTTATCTCTTTCTTTGCTGGAAGAATGTCTTACAGAGGCATTTCATCTGGTTCTGAATAATTTCTTATGCTTCTCAGGGATTAACTACACTGTTCTCAAGTGATTTTGTAAATACCACTGACTCATTTTAAAGAAAAGGGCTAATGTTTGTTTTCTTGGTTAGTTGATATTAGTAAATCCCATCAGTTTGGTTTTTTATAAAGAGAGGCCCTGACAATTTTATTAAGAGCACTGATTTAATATAATGATTCATGAAGAAAAATGCCTAGGTTAGAATATAAAAAATAAATAAGTAAATAGGTAATAATGACATTTTCCCAGGAGGTATAGATATATATTATCACTTGGATCTATTAAGAACATCAACACCATCAGCCTGAGTGCTTAGATTTCCCGACTATGTGAAATATGGTTTTTAAAAAATGTATTTTTTATAAATATGCCTTCCGTGCCCACTTACCTTTTCCTACCCATATCCCCATTCCCCTAATCTCCAATAAGTAAATATATTTTAACTAATGTCAGGTCTCAAGAAATGTTTGTATTGACATTTTATTTGAGTTTAAGGTAAGAACAGAAATTTTTAGTGGCCACTTCACTGGTAAAATCCCTCTCACTCTTTCTCATGATTTACTGATTTTATTGTCACTATGAACCAGCATAAAATGAGGAAATTTTATCATATATTTGATAATGGATTTATATCCAGAATATATAGGGAACTCCTAAAACTCTCCAACAAACAAAACAAACTGATTCAAAAATTAGCAAAGAAGTTGAAATAGACATTTCTCCAAAGAGGATATACTAATAGCTAATAAGCACATGAAAAGATATTCTACGTCACTAATGGTTAGAGAAATGCAAATCAAAACTGCACTGAGATATCACCTTGTATCCATTATGATGACTACTATAAGTAAAAACAAAAACAAAACCAGAAAATTACAAGTGTTGGTGAGGATGTGGAGAGATTGAAACCCTTGTACTCTGATGGTGGAAATATAAAATGGTATAGCCACTGTGGAAACCAGTTTGGTTGTCCCTCAAAAAATCAAAAGTAGAATTACCATAAGATTCAGCAATTCCAGTTCTAGGTATATAGGCCGAAGAACTGAAGGCAAGGTCTTGAAGAGATATTCTTATACCCATGTTTATAACCTGTAGCCAAAAGGAGGAAGCAGCCCAGTGTCCAGTGACAGATGAACGGATAAGCAAAATGTTAAGTGGTCTATACGTGCAATAGAATTCAACCTTAAAAGAAAGGATATTCTGACATATTCTACAACATGGATGAATCTTGAGGACATTATGCTAAGTAAAATAAGCCAGTCACAAAAAAGACAAATACTGTGTAATTCCACTTATATGTGGTACCTACAGCAGTTAAAATTTTAGAGACATAAATTGTTTCCTAGACCAATGTCCAGAAGAGTTTTTCCTAGGTTTTCTTCTGATTTTTTTTGTTTGTTTGTTTGTTTAGGTCTTACATTTAAGTCTTTAATCCTTCTTGAGTTAATTTTTGCATATGGTAAGAGGTAGGGATCCAGGAGCTCAGTAATGGGTACGCAGAGGCATACAGAGCGGTACCAGTGAAATTGGAGACCAGAAGTGGGGAGAGGAGAGGAAGAGGAAGGAAAAAAAATTATGTATTTTACCAAAATAAAAATAATTGGAAAAAATTGGAGAAATATTTTTCTCTTTTTAAGCACCATTCTTGTCCCATTTTTCTCCAATTTTTCTTAATGTTTATGACAATTTTTATTTTTTCATCTGATCTGACTTATTTAACAGATGTCTGCTTTAGTTCCTTTGCATTATGTAACATTTCAGTAATCTCTGAAGAAAATATTTCATTTTCATGTTGCTTCCATGTGATAGAATGATAATAAAATTATCATAGTTGCCCACGGCATCTGTTAACAAGGCACTTCATTGATATGTCAGGGCAAACTAGACCTGGAGTCCTCTAATTAGCTGTGGTGACTAGTTAAGAAGCAGATGAGGTGGGATAAATAATTTTATGTCCACATGCTTGCATGAGGAAGTGGCTGAAGGGTGGAGTGTGTATTTTGGTCAGGAGAATGTTTCAGTGATGTTTTCCTTTCCATGTTGATAATAATTCAACCATCCCAGAAATCTAAATACATTCAAGTTGAGAAGTATTGTTGGCTTTGAAAACACTGATTATTCTTTTTGTATATGTAATAAACAATACATAGGCCTTCTTTCCTATGAAAAAAACATCACGCTTTATGCCAATTGGGGTGATTTATATGCACTCAATATCAAGAATAAAATGCTTTATTAGTTTTAGGTGGTAAGATAATTTTGTGTTTTGGGAACTATTTTTCAAAATGTTTTTTTTTTTAAAGACAACTTTATTGAAGTATAATTTACATACCATGCAATTACTCCATTTTAAGTGTGCAATCAAATGATTATTAGTAAATTTACCAAGTTGTACAACTATTCACATAAATCAGTTTTAGAAGATTTCCTTCCCCTTATTGAGACCCCTAATTCCCATCTTCAACTACATTTCAAGCATGCCCCTCCCCATCACAATGATTCATTTTTGAAACACATTGCCCAAAAATACTAGGGACGGATTATTGAGATATTGATAATTATCACTGTATTTTTCTACTTGTGCTGAGTGGAAATAAAGGTAATACATAGAAACCTATAGCGGAGCTTGAGAGTTTAAAACCAATTGCTGCAGTTTAAGTCGCTTCAATTTTAGGTATAGTACTAGGAATTTCTCTGCCGCTTCGCTGAAAATTGGCACTTAGGCCCCATAGAATGTCCTTCGGTGAGTTTATCCCTTGACTGATGATCATTCCCTCCATGTCCACGCTGATTTTCTGATAGCCACATGATGCACAGATGCCTTTGTGGAATGTGGAGTAAGAACAGAATATAGAACAATTCAAAGAACCCTCAGCAGTACAGCTAAAGGAAAAAAAAATCACTCATTTTAGATGACAATATGAGAGCATTGCCAATCCTGGTGTCATATGCTTTCTTTGAGAAGAAAAAGCAGATACTAACAGACAGCTTTGTTTAAAAAAATGTTATAAAGATAATAAACGATCATAAATTCAAATGAATTAGATATCTGTTAAGGAGAAAGTGCAAGTTCTCATCTCTCTTTGATCAAATCCATTCTCCAAAGGCAATCACTTTAAGAGGTTGGCATGTATATTTTTCTAGATATTTTGTCTGACCTATTGAAAAAAGCATATATATTTATATATTTTTGCAAAAGGGAAATTAAAATGCATACTTTTCTGTAACTGACTTTTTGTCATAATAATATGTTATAGAAGTTTTGGGTCATTACACAGACACTTGCCTCATTTTTTTCATATCTACATGGTATTTCATTTTAATGGATGTTCCACAACATGTATAATTCATTCCTTCTTGATGGATATTTAAATAATATGCTGGTTTTGTTCTGCTTGCCTGTCTCATGGATTATTCTCTGCTCTAACCCGTAGTTCTCAATGCTTCAGGAGGCTGAACCTTGGCTCCTGGTTGGATTTAGCAATGGGAAGCAGGGCAGATTTGGGGTGGCGGGAAGAGGTCATGATATTTCTTCCATTCCCTTCCTCTCTGAGCTGCATTTTCTAGGAGTAAATGAACTCTTCCACAAATATAGGTCCTTGACCACACCTCTGCTCTGGTTTTGTTAACATATTTCCTTTCTTTGCCTAAAGGTGGGAATAGCTTCCCCCTGTTGCTAGTCTGCCTGCCTTACTATCCCTTACTGGGTCCCCTAACCAGTGGTAGGCTGGTAACGTTTAATGTTTTGTGTAAATACGTTCACAGTGACTGATTTCCAGATACCAACTCGAAGTCACTGAAGGCAATGGTGGGAAGAAGTGTGCACCGGAACACCTCCACCGTTTTGCAAACAAATTTGCTTTGTAAGTGTGTCACTTTATTAACTTGAATTACCTGAGTTGATTCTGTTTCCTGCTAGAATTCTAAATGCCATAATGATTTCCTTTTCTTTTCTTATTTCTTCTTTTCGCTGTTACAAATAACAGTGGAGCAGCAAACATCCTTCTGCATATGTCTTTGCGTACATATACAAGTATTGCTGGAGGTTAAGTTCTGAGAACTGGGTCAAAAGTATGTCAATTCGAAGTTTCCGTAGATATTGCCTAATTGCTTAACACAAAGTTCTATCAATTTATAGGCCCTCGAACAGCACCAAAAATGCCTCTTTCTGCATAACATCATCAACAGAAGACATTTAAAATTTTAATTGCTGCTAATGGATTATTAAAACTGATACCTTATTGTATTCGTTTTCACATTACTAATTATTTATGCAGCTGAAAATCATTTTGTAATTTTGAATTTTTTGTGTGAATGGGGGACATAATAGGCAGGATACCCCTGGAAATTTAGTGAAGAGCTGGGGGCTGCTCTGCTGCCAGGAGTGAAGGAGATTCGGCTATTAGCCCGGGAACCAGCTGTGCGAGTGTTTCCCGTTGCTATGGACTGAATTTTGTCCCCTGACCCCAAATTCATATGTTGAAGCCCTAACCCTCAATGTAACTGTATCCAGCGATGAGGTCTGTAGGAAGTAGTTAAGGTTAAATGAGATCATAAGAGTGGGGCCCTAATCCAGTAGAACTGTGTCCTTAGAAGAAGCTCTCTCTCTCTCTCTCTCTCTCTCTCTCAGCCTCCCACCCCACCATGCGAGGACATGGAGAGAAGGCAATTACGACAAGGAAAAAAAATCCTCACAAAAAATCCAACCATGTCAATACCTTGATCTCAGACCCCCAGCCTTTAGAACTGTGAGAAAACAAATTTCAGTCATTTAAGCCACCCAGTCTATGGTTTGTCATGGCAGCCCAGGCTGGCTAGGACACTCAGGGACTGGAGGTGGACATGTTTCAGTCCAGACCAAAAGGACTACATGGAAGTGGTCTGCTAGACTCTTAAGAGGTTGCAGGGGAAGGAACTGACACCCAGGGATAGGAAGTTTCCAGTACTGAGCGTTCATGAAAGAACCCATGAAAGTGTTCAGAGAAGAGTCAGCTTCAAACATTTTTAGGTCTAGAAAAGCACAGAGATATCTTAAGAAGGTAGCTGTCCATGTTGTCATCCACAGAAGGGGAAGAATTTCCCTCACTGAACATATTTTACTGGGATAGTGGAAGACAACAGTAAATTAGCATTTCAATGATATGCCTTAAGTCCAAAGTGCTCAAATGAGTGACTCCCAAATGTAGCTCTCTAGCCCAGACCTTCTTGTGAATTTCTAATCCATATCTTTGACTCCCAGGCTTCCTACCTGATCTATCGTCTTACTATTTAAGATGTGCTTCAAAAATGCAAATTGTTCAACATTGAAATTAACTTCTCCCATTCCCCTCCAACCAAGCTCCCATCAAAGTTCAAAGAAGAGGACTGTTCTTCATGCTCTTGCTCACTTCATAAAGGGGAGTCACAGTCATCTTTGCCACTTTCTTCTCACTTCCCCTCGACCCCCAAATAAGCCCCATGATTTGAAACTCCTCAGTATGTGTCACACCCATCCTCTCTGTCATCCCTGGGTTCCAGCTGCTTTAGCTCAAGTCTGGCCTGTTGTATTAACATATACCGGTGTTTCCGCATCCCCTTTGGCTCCTTCAAGTTCATTCTCTTACACAGTAGCCAGAGTGATCATAAAATAAAGATCTGGTCATGTCTCTTCCTTAAAGCTATTCATTTTTTTCTAAATTGGTCTTGGGATAAATATCCAAATCCTGAACATGACCTGTGAAGTCCTTAGTATCCAACACTCACCAACATCACCGGTATCACCTTTCCCAGTTTTCCCGTCACTCACAATCTTCACCCCTGTGGCCTTCATTTTTAATTTAATTTCTTTCTGATCCCCCATACCAAACTGTATTCCTCTCCTATGTACCATAATAGTATCTTTATGATATTTACTGTAATTTTATGTAATTATTTGTTTAATATCAGTTAGTCTCTGCCACTAGACTATAAGCTCCATGAGGATAAGGGCAATATTTATCTGCTCCCCATTATATCTCCAGCACCCAGTTGAGTACCTGGCATATAGGAGAGACCCAATCAATATTTGCTGAATAATTGACTGAGAAAATTCTGATACTGGAATCATATCAGAGAAAGTCCAAGGGAGTGTATCTTTAAGTCATGGAACATAAGAGGGTGCCCTGCTCCTGTGCCTCCTTGTGTCTCCTAGAAGAGCCAACTTCACTATGTCTGTCCTCAGAGTTAAGACTCAGATAGTAATTGGGTATCCAACATTGAGACAGAATTACTTCTACCATTAACTATATAAACAAAAAGATACCTATCTTCATCTAAGATCAGTGAATATTTTGGGTCACTTCTGCTAGGAACATCAACTAAGGGTGGTGGAGGTGGAAATAAACATACAGATTTTAACACCATCATTTTCTTAAAAGTCCCTTCACTTTTTAAAAAGTTATATGATTAACTTATTTATTCCATGTGTACCATCCATAATATGGTGATTTAACTTTGTGAGGGGAAAAAAATTGTGTTTCAATTTTTTACTTTTCAACGTGTAGACCCAGTCTAGAAGCTTATATTAGAACCACTCCAGTCCTTGCCCAAATATGGTGACATAACACTTTAGGTTGAGGAAATTGGCTTGAGTTTATAGTTTGAAATCCAGCCTGGATGTAATAAGACCCCAGTGAGTCAGAGTATGTGATTCTTTCAAAAGTTTGGATGAATGCCAATCATTCATAGCTTGCCATTTCCAATGAGATTTCAAAGCATGAATCATTTTAGAGTCATCATTAAATAACAACAATCAAAAAATCAAAATAACAGTAGCGATTTCCAGTAAAGGATATAAAAATATAACTTCAGATTGCTTAAAACAGTCATTATAATATCACTTACATCGACCAAGATTATTTCTAATAGCAAAGTCCCCATATTATAAGTCTGACAAGAAAGAAATTTAAAGCAAAGAATGGACTGTTCAATATAGGATATAGAGTCAACAAAACTTGTCAACATACTCAAAATTAGATATCATATAGTCACCATTTATTTTTGGACTTTTTCTTGAATGCCAGGCCAATATTTATAGAACCTGGGCTGAGCTGAGTGGCAGCCAGTATGGTGTGGCATGTGGCTGCCTCAGATGGTGTTCCCTGGATGAAATCCACCCTATGCCATCCCTCCCAGCCAAAAGCATCTTTCGTACCTGCACAAGGTCTGGAATTTTACCATGCAACATCAATATCTAAATTCCTTAGGGGTAGAGCATCCTGCCTTCTATGAAAATCCAGACATTGCTGGGAAAGGCAGTAACAAACAGCTTGTTATCAATCACTGCCAACTTATTTAGAAATAAGAGGCCAGATGGCCCATTATCAATACATTAATTCATTCTTAGCTCTTCAAATTAAATTTTCTGTTATTTTAAAACAAATAATGTTTGTTTCAGCCTTTTTTATTAGGCAAAAGTCTGTAGAAAGCAACTTGTAGTTTGTAAAGAGCTTTCACAGACACTGTCTCTTGAGACAGAACACAGAAATATTCTGAGCAGAAGAAAGAGAAGGAGGCCTGGAATAAGCCGGCAACGTTGAGCAACTGGGCATTAGGACATTGTGTGGCAGTGGGGCAGGGCAAGAAGGTGCCAAAGAGAATGGGACAGGGCAGGTGCAGAGGCCCTGAGATGACCTGTGTCCACGTTTACAGTTTGTCCTAAGAATAGTCCTGATGTTGGGTTTGCATATGCTCATTGGTTTGAAAGAAATAGCATTAAAGTGACTATGAAGAGCTAGAGGAAGAATCTACCTTTAGGGCATTCTCTGAATGATGCTACTGTAACCAGTGGAAAAGCGAAAAGTTTAGCAATAATTTAAAAGCCTATGCCATATTTCTAAAAAAACCCAAAACAAAACCCTCTTCCTGTTTTTCATGTTTGAATTGACAAAACTGTGGCTTGTTCTTACATCCAATGCATTCAGCTTTAATCATTAGAAAACCTTAGTACCTAACTGCAGTTTTCAAGAATTTGTATCATTTAACAGAGCGCACAAAAATTCACCAAAGCACACATTAGTGGGCCAGTTTAATCACCTCTCAGTTGGGTTATGCTCCCCTTAAAACTGGTGGTATTTTTACTTTGAATTATCCTTACAAAAAATAAAAGTAATTCATCAACGTTTTGATCACACAGTAATTTTCCAAATTGAAGCTGACAACTTAACTCTCTCAAGTTTCTACCTATAAACTTTTATATGATAGATCTAAAAAACCTTATGCAATGATGTCATGGCATATGTCTGGTTGAATAATGCATTGTCAGATGTGGGGCTGTGTTTTGATATGCCACACCACGTTGGGACAGCTCGTTACATCAGTATATTTAAAGAAATTCACATCATGAAGCAGACTGACATCAGGCTTTTTAAACACACTCTAGAACATTTTATTTGCTGTAAAATAATTTAGTTATTAGTAGTATGAACAAAGGTTTATGCTACATAACTGAAAACATTAAGATGTAAATAGTTAAAATTAGTTAAAATTTCATTATTATATAACATCAACTTCAGCCACATTTTTTAAACATCGTAACAATCAGCAATGTTGTTATTCACTTTACCTATTTTAATGGCCCATATATTAATAATTTGGAGCCTTATAGTGCAACTGTTCTACTAAAAGAGATTTTTTTTTAAGTGCAGAGAGTTGAATTAATCATAATGGCTTGCTGTATTCACTGGTCTGTCAAGTTTCTTCCCTTATTTTGTTGCTATTGTTATTTTTCTTTTTCTTTTTTTTCCAGTCTTCACTCCATGTTCCCTCTCTGACTCCAATAGCCTCCACTTTAGTGTGTTTGGTTTATAAATCAGATTCTTATATATCTTTGAAAAAAGCATAGTGTGTTTTTTGTTATGAAGGAGTTTTAAATCACACAAAGAATATTACATCACAGATTGTTTCAGTTTCTTACCCTTTGCACTCCACACTTTGTGAGATCTAGCTATGTTTCTGTATGTAGCTGTTGTGTATGGCATTTATTTTTATTTTTTTTTTTTTGCTGCATAGTATAATAGTCCATAGTATACATCTGCCACATTTAACCTAGTGATCAAAATATGGGTTGCCTCTAGTTCCCAGTTCTCCAGCTTGGATCACTGGGTAGATGGTAGTGTCATTCTTTACACAGAAAGTACAAAATGAGGAGCAGGTTTTTTGGGGAAGGCAGTGCTTTTAATGCTGAGTTTAAGTTATCTATAGAACATCTAAGTGGTTGTATAGAGGAAGCACTGGGCTCTCTGACTGAGCCTCTAGGGCAAACAGCCCTGTTCTTAACTGGAGAGCATGAAAGTTAAAATGGATGAGATTACCTTGGAAGAATGCATAGTGAGTGAATATTCAAGACTTGCTGGCAGAGATCCAGGCCACACCAATATGAAACGGAGGTAGAGGCAGGGGCTTCCAAGGCATCTGAGCTGTTGTGGTCGTACACAGAAATGATGCTCTAGACCATGGGTCCGCAGTCTACTCCCTGAAAGCCATATCTGGCCAGCTACCTGATTTTTGTTAAAAAAAAAAAAAAAAAAAAGTTTTATTAGAACACAGTCACACTCATCTGCTTTTTTTGCTACAGATGAGTGTGGCTGTGTTCTTTAAAATTCTAATAAAACTCTGCAATGGCAGAGTTATGTAGTATTAACAGATTGTATGATCTGCAAAGTAGATAGTATTTACCGTCTGCCTTTTCACAGAAAATGCTTACTGACCCCAAACTAGACAGTGAAATTAAGGGGTAAGGTGAATGATTCTGAGATTCTCAATATTTTGCCTTTTTACTACAAAATCATAAGAACTTCCTCTATGCTTGATAAACATACGTTTTGTAATTCTATAAAAATGCTTCTGTGTTCCTTCATTTCTTTTGAATGTATCAGTTTCCTAATATAAATCCACTGGAGTCAGATTTGCTTTTTTTTTTGGAAAATATGACTTAGCTTCTGCTTGCTTGTTCTTTGCCTGCAGGGTATGATTAAGGTTGAAGAATTTCTGTGTTTTATAGATTTGAGTGCCTCTGGGCATGATTACTTATGATTTTATACGGTGTAAATGCATTGGTAAGAATGAAAGCTCTTTCACATTATGTATTTTAAAATGCATCTTAAAAGTGACTGAAGCGTTAGTAAAAGTGTTGGAAAGTAGATATGTCAACTCTCAGATAAGCGACTGTTGCTTTCTACTTCAAGTTTGAGATTCTGTTCTGACATAGCTTATTGTTCCCTGTTTTCTTTTACATTCTTTGGAAGGTACTTTCACACTGTAGCGCTCAGCTTTCTGAGACCTTCCTGTGAGCTAATCTGTATCAAAAATAAGTTTCAAATACACAAGAGAATCCAAAATTTTGTTTCTATTAATAAGTTTTCATTTCTGCTTTTAATACTTTTACTAAAAATTCACATATTCAGTAAACTACCAACACCAAGTTAAGACATTGTCAACTTTTGTCAATATTGGAGATATCTCATTCCATGTATTCATGGGGCCAAAAAGTAGGTAATTCCATCAAGGCTGCTATAAGAAAAGTTCTTACTAGAGTTTTCTGAACAGTTATCTTAAGAGAGACTTTTAGAAAATTCAAATGGGCTTGACAGATAATGATGAGATACAGTTCAGAACTACAAATTCTATAAAAGGTTACGTTGTATTTTTTAATGTAGAGATGAATGGTAACGTTTAAACTTACCCTAAGTACAACAGACATTTGGATGGATTTGACTTTGAGGCTCATTTTTTGCCACTGCTTTTGAAAAATAAAACACAACATGTTACTCTAAGATAAAGAATCCATTAAAATGTAAGGAGTTCTCTCACGCAATAGGAATCAATTGCTTCGTTTAAGAACTGAGAAGAAAGGACAAAAATTGTTTTAGTCGTGAAATGAGGGAACGCATGATGGATGAAAACAACCTTTTCAAAAAAACAGACATTCCCTAGAAATATAGCAAACCAGGTAAATGAGAATGGAAGATCGCATTGGATTTGTTCTCTGTAAAGCTATTTCTGCTGGAAATTCACTGCTAGCAAGTGGGAACAAGGTGTTACTTGACTTGGTTTGGCTATTAACCAGCGTTTTGGGGAGCACAAATTATAAGGAATATGGTTATTTTTTTAAAAACACCCCCACCTTTCATAATTCAAATTCAATAAACGAAATACTATTCCCCCCTCCAGATGTCTAATGAAATGAGTCAACTCTTTGCCCATTACAGCTACCTGATTGTCAAGTGTCTAGTTCACAATCTGACAAAAATAAACAAACGCACCAAATTAGGAAAAGAAGCTCAGAGACAAAATTAGTAAACCATTTATATGAATCCTATGTGCCTGGAAAACAGGTGAGCGTGGTCCTTCACGTGCTTGCAGTAATTCCAGGGAAAGTGTTCCAGCTGGGAACGCGATGATTAATTAGAGGTGTGCTTTTCACATCAAACATACGCATTTGGCTCTGAACAATTTGTCCCAGGTGCTGCATGAATGATGGGAAAAATTGCATGTCTGTCCCCAAAGACTGAGAATTCCAGAATCTCAAGCCCAGCTTTTTGTTAGAACTCGTGCTATCTTAAAGTAAAATAGACGAATAGCAGTAGCAACACTGCGAAAGCAAGCCCACGATGCATTCAGTGTTGAGTGAAGTCTTGTCTTTCTCTGACAGCATTTGCCTTTGATATGCAGGCACCAAAGGACATCTGGGACTCTAAATCACAGGTTTAAAATGGAAAACCTCGCTTGAAGTATACTATGCTATCAAATAAAAGAACCAAGTAGTAATGGGTTTTCAAATTCTAGTGTGCCTAAGAGTTCCCTGGAGTATGTGTTAAAAGGGTAAATTGCTGGGCCACAGTCCCTAGAGGTTTTGACTCAGAGTCCAGGACTTTGTTTTCTATCAAGCATCTCAAGTGACTCTGTTGGTTTAGGACTATGTTTTGTGCAAAGTTAAAAATGACAGCTTTTATGCTTTTTCTAGGAAAGAGATCTTGCCCACTTACAAATGCAAAGTCATTCATTTCATACATTCAACAATATTTATCAAGCACATAAACCCTGTGCTGGGCTATAGGGATATGATGGTGAATAAAACAGCCAAACACTAATGACAGCTTAGAGTCAGGCAGCTGATGGTCATGTGGGGAGAGGTAGACATTCATCACAGAATCACACAAGTAACTGGGAGCTCACACTTTTGATAAGTTCTGTTAGAAGTGGCACATGTGATATGAGAGTGGAAAAGTCAATAGAAGAGGATGCATCTCATTAACTCTGCAAGGGTAGACAAAACTGGCTCCTCAATTTAAATTCTGAAAGGTTTCATCGCATGTCTTGCTCCGAGGAGAGCGTACTTGTCAGCTTGCTACTCATGCCCTGCTGTGTTGCACAATGCAGGAAATGGCATTTATGTTCTTCATGGGCTGACATAACATGGGGGGCCCTAAACCACAGGCTGAAACCAGAGATCTTTTCTTTAAAATGAATCATGCAATCAAATGAAAGAGCCCAATGTTATAAGCCATAAGGTCTCCAGCAAAAACTCACACATCTTGATCGAGAAGTATGATCTTCATGAAGAAATGGTACACTTTGAAATAACTGGATCGTAAGGATTTTGAAAGCTATTTTAAATCTTCCCTGCTCAGAATGCCCAGAGTTGTTGGATATGCTGATGAGGGACCACAGCTGTAAAATTCAGTTGTGGATATTCATTAAGTCTATCACGAGATGCAAACGGTAGAAATAGAAGGGTAGATTGTAGATTAGAATGTATTCGATCTAAGCATAGGTGTAACATTATTAAATATCTGAAAAGTCACTAGTGCTAGATGATTCCATTAGAAAGTTATGACCTTGAAAATGGACTACAAAAAAAGAGTTAAGAATTGAAAGACCTTGGAGGCTAGATACTGGTGATCCAAGAACTCATTCTTCAAACATCTTCTTGGCATCTGTTCTGTGTCAGGTTCAGGTCTAGGTGCTGGGAACACAGTGGAAGGCAGAGCAGGAGGCAGCCCTAGGGAGCTCATCGTCTGGTGCAGCCATAATCGGCGCACCTCCCAGTGACAAATGCTTGACTCAACACATCCCGGGTGCCAGGCACTGTTAGAATTTGGGAACAGAAGATGAACTAGCCTTAAATGCTCAGACTAGAGGACAGTGCCTCTCAGTGTGTAAGGAATAATCAGCAAAAGAACATGGACCTTGACGCTAGAGAGACCTTGATTCAAGTCCCAACTCTGCTGCTTGACCAGAGTGTGACCCTGAGAACATCATTTATCTTTTCTGAGCACCAGATCCTTCTTCCACGATGTGGGGCCAGTACTTGGCTTCAGAGGTGTTGTGGTGCAGTCCACGTGCAGTGGTCCCTCAGTGCATCGTGTGTTTTGACCCAGGGTGCTGGCTCAAGGCTTCCTCACGTTCACAGTGAAGACTCCGTTTTAGCGGGGTGATGTCACTCAGTATCTGCATGGGAAATGGGAAGAGGCGCTTATTTTGTACTCTGCACTGTATTTTATTCCCAGCTTGCCTGTGTTTTTCCAAAATCGTTTTTCTCTGTTTTTTGTCCCTTGTCAGGTATGGCTTGTAACTCTCCCAGCTCTTTTCTGTAGCCCTCAATCTCCCCCTGTCTAATGCAGATTTGTTTAACTTGGCCTGAGCTCATCCAAGCTTGCCCGCTCACATCCTTCCAGTAGCTTATTCTAGCATCCTTAGAAGAGAAAAGAAGACTAGAAATGTGAATATAAAGAATTTTTTTCTCTCTTAGAGTGCTTAGAAATGTATTGCCCTCTGTGTCTGTGTGTTCTGCATCCGTGGATTCAACCAACCTCAGAATGAAAACATTCAAAAAAAACAAAATGATGGTTGCATATGTACTGAACATGTGTAGCCTTTTTCTTGTCATTATTGCCTAAACAATGCAGTATAACAATGATTTACACAGCATTCACATTGTATTAGGTAATCTGAGACGATTTCAAGCATACAAAAGGATATACAGAGGTTATATGCCACTATGACACCATTTTATATAAGGGACATGAACATCCATGGATTTTGGTATTCAAGGGGGTCTTGGAACCAATCCCTCATGGATACTGAGGGACAGCTGTAGACAAAGTACCAGAGCACACAGATGATATTGGATAGATGGTCTACAAACATTACTAGGACCTTAATTATGCCTTCTTGTTCTGATGGTCTATGATAACAATCATGTATTTAGGAAATTGTTTCAATTTGAACAGTTCAAAGTAATTTGTAAGCTTTACTATTTATTACATAAAATAGGGAACAGAGATAATTGCTTTATTCATAAAAAGATGATAGCATGAAAATACTTGAATGGTCAGTCTAGTGATTAGCCAGCTCCCAGAGGAAGGATAGAACCCTGGCTGGGCATCAGAGGAGGGTCATGTGTAAATGACAATCTACTTTTAAACGAAGAGGGAAATGTGTATTAATTTTTAAGGTGTTTAATATACATGATGTCAAATATGCAGGTATTTGTCTTTCTGAATTCATAGCCCAGATCTTCAATTTAAAGTTATTAAAATGATTTACTATTTTGAAGAGCCCAATTATCTTCTTTCCACCTGAAAAGTAAGTTTTTAAATTGATTACTGCATAGCATCTACTTAACGTTCTGTTTATAAAAATTTCAGCGATACGGTTCTTATACCACCCTCACTACATTTAGTACCAAATCCATTTTGAGAAAGTAATTATAACTCTGTTTTCTGTAAAAACTGTCTGTGAAGGAGAACAAATTTTTTCAATCATCTTTTTGAAAGAGATTTGATCTGTTTGAGTGGTTCAAAATACATGTGCTTGGTAAAGCAAATGCAAAAAAAAAAAAAAGGAAGAAGTTGTTTAAGTTGAACCTTCAATCCTGTGACTGTTTTTAAAGGTCTCTGATTAGCAACAAATTCTAAATCTTATTTAATAAAAACAAGACCTCTTTGATTTGATTCTCCTCTGGGATAGACTTTAAAATAATAAATATGCAGAATGCGGTTTTCTCTAATTTTATGAATCAGAGCCTTTCCTAAATGTATTTTCCAAAAGGTTGGTGTTTTATTCAATAGCTTTAGCCCCAAATAGTCTCTCCATGGAACTTGCTTTGCAGCGACTGGTTTCACAAAATTCATATTTGAGAAGACTGCTATACCCTAAAACCTGTGGAGGTGCAGTCTGAAGTCACTGTGCAAACAGACCCCCAGGAAGGACAGTAATAGTAGCTACTGACAAACACTGTCCTTAATTGCCTTTATTGTCCTTGACCCTACCTTCTTCTACCCAACTCTGTAAGTGCTAGAACCTCAATAATGCCACTCCACATAATTTCTGCAACTTGTTTTAAATGTTTTACATCACTGGGAAAATGAGATTTAGAATTCGAGCATTATATACTACCTTAATCTACAAAGTAATTTTAGTCTATGTGAAGATAATTTGTAGTCTGTAGGTAGATAATGTCACATTAATGCAATAAGAAAATAATAAGATAGCAAGATTCTTTATTAAAGATCTGATATAGCATCCCCATTAGATTACTTATAGCAATTAATTTTGTGTATACATAATGCCTACCATGGACCAGGTAAGCCACAATACGTGTTCTAATACCATGTTCTAAGCACTATCCATGTATTCACTCAGTAAATCCTCACACCAACACCTAACAAAAAAGAAGTTGTTAGGATTATGCCTATTTTACAGGTGAGAACACTGAGACACAGAGAAGTTAGATCAGCAAATGAGTGGCAGGACTTGCCCCAGGTGGTCTGCTGACAGAGACCACACTCCTAATCAGCACAAGACATCGCCTCTGAGGTTATTTGGTAATTTGTAGGAAAATATAACTTTGGTTGCATAACGACAAGAAAAATCTCCAAAGGAATGAATTTTAATAGGTAAATCAAGTTCATCCTGCATTGTGTTTTTACTGTAGTGAGCATTTCTCTCTGTATTAAAACTCAGACTTTTCACTGTAGACAAAGTCTATAGACTTCACTTCTCTTGGTAGAGTATAATCTGTAACCTGTTACAGATGGCCGATGCAGAGCAAAGCAAAGTTGCCTAGACAGAGTGCATCCCAGCAAGTGGCACTTATTCTGCGCTCTGGCTGCTAGCTCTGAGCCCGAGCCTGGACGTTGCCACATCTCATAATCAGCGGGAAAGTATAAAAGCCTTACTGGAGAATTTTTGGATGAGCTGCATTAGCCGCTTAAATTTCTTATTCTGAGAATGTCTTTTTTATGCCCAAGACTCATTTCTTGAAACATGACCAAAACAAATGTCTGCATGGTTTTTATATGAAATTTAGATAGACTACCACGTTGGGGCTAATTGAAGTAAGCCTGCCCCAAATCCAGGCTCACATTTAGATCTTGTGGAGGTTGGTTTCGTGATTCTAATGTTTCAGTATGGCACAGATTGCATTAAAGGCAAATTTAGCTTTTGGCATAACTAAAAGGAAATAATGCCTATGTAAAACACAAGACTGAGCTAACTGAATTTTTAAGCAATAAACCATGAATTCATTAAGGCCTTTCTATCTGGCAGTGATTGCGTGTTATAGCGATCTGATGAGTTTATGTTCACGGTTCTCAGCTGCTTCTCCTCTACTTGGTTATTGGCTGAAACCGAAGGGTAGAGGACCCAGAAAGTAATTGTTGGCATAGGGCCATTAAGTTGGGAGGAACTGGGACAGTGTTACAAATGAAAAAGGAAGAAATAAAATTAGCAAGCATGAAAACCTAAAACTAAGGCATACCACCATCCGTTTTTTCGCTTGAAAAAATGTTACTCAGGGTTAAAGAACATAAAAATGTGTCTTCAGCCAGAATTCCTTGACTTCCTCCCTGTGTACTGTAGTGATTTATCATAAATTGCCTCAAATCAGGTTCTGGTGTCACAGCAGGACCCCAAGACAGTGTATATAGGAAGAGAAATTCTCAGGAAAAAGTGCTGGTCAGAAGCCCAGGGAAATACAGAACTATCAGGAAAACACACCTGAGTTCAGGGGGTTCAAGTCCAGGCAATCATTAGGGACCAGATCATCGGTAGAAGCTGAAGAAACAGGGAAAGCAAACAGGACCACAGATGTAAAGCATCGCAGACAAGGGGAGACCTTGACAGCAAAGCCAAGCATGGTTTTTTTAGGGACACAAGGGGAACATTGTGTAACCACCCAGCAAACGAGGTGATGGGCGTGAGTAGTGGGGAGTTCACGAGAAGCCAGAGAGAGGACGTTGTGCTGAGTGACTGCCCCGACATACACAAAATAGTTGTATTGTTGTATGATATAATGTATATCACGTATTATACTGTATATATTCTAATACTGAGAAAATATTAAGAGGAGAGTGTGTCTACTATGTTATTATTTATAATGTATGTAATTGTGTTATATTACCTCTCTATATAAAACAATGAGGGCAGTGTGTCTGACAACAAACACCTCCAGAAACAGAGGTATCCAAAGCAGGGCATGAGAAAATATGATGTGGCAAAAAGAGAGCTGGACCAGGAATTCTGAGTCCAACTTGCAGTCTTGACTGTGCTACATCCTTATGACCTTGGACAAAGGGGTGGACATGAAGAGCTTTTTACATATTCTTCTTTGCTCTTTATTCTACAAAATGCAGCTGCCATTGATGTATATTATCAAAGCAAAACCTGTTCTTCCTTCAGCTTCATCTGTTCCTATTTATGGAGAAACAAAGCATCTATTTTGGCTAGGAAAGTGTTAAAAGGTAGTACGGAAAGGGTAAGAACTGAAATCTGACTGTGGTTCCAGCTGTATTACCGGAACGGCCAGAATATAGTCATCAGCAGTGTGAAGTCCCTTGTGGTCAACAAGAGTGATTGCTGAACAAGGGGAAGACGGCACAGAACGTCAGATCAATAATGTCACCACTGACTCGGTGAATCCAAAGGTCTGCCTGTGGATGTCTGTTATGTATGGACTGAATTCGGTAGCCCCTAAATACATACGTTAAAGTCTGAACTGCCAGTACCTCAGAATGTGGACTTATGTAGAGACAGTCTTTCAGGAGGTAACTAAGGTAAACTGAGGTCATATAGAGTGGGCCACAGTCCAATATGACTGGTGTCCTTACAAGAAGAGGCGATTAGGACACACACAAGGACTGAAAGGGGCCGTGTGAGGAAACAGCAAGTAGGTGCCATCTGCAAGGCAAGGAGACAGGCCTCAGAATAAAAACCCAACCTGCCAATACCTAAATCTGAGACTTTTAGCCTCTGCAACTATGAAAAAAATCAATTTCTGTTGCTGAAGCCACCCAGCCTGTGGTATTTTGTTACGGCGGCCTGAGCTGACTAACACGGTGTCCAAAGTAATTCTCGCCTATTCAGCTACAATAATCCTTTTATGTCTCTCCGTATCGCCCCTCGCACCTAGTTACACCTTTAATAAATGCTTCTTATAAAAATATTTTATTTCTAGTCTAATGCTTTTAGGGAGGAAATGTAAAATATTGACATTTAGTAGATTATATTTTAATTGCATTATGCTATTAGGAGTCACATTTTCCTTTGAGTCTTGGAAACGCTGTCAGAAAACCTACATAAGCGAAGCTGATGTTCCTGTCACTTGTGTTGGTGGAGTATCACCTTGCTGATGTGTTATTGTTGAAAACATCTGGATCAGCTAACTTACTTTCTTTTGTGAAATGTTTGTGGATTAAACACAGACCCCTTCAATTTAGCAGCACCGCACGGAGGATCTCACGCTCAGGCTTTGTCCTGCCAGCAGGGAGCACAGTGCCAACCACAGTGGAGAAGGCAGCTTAACAAGGGACCATACTTATGGCCTGGCTCGTGGCCTGGCTGGGTTCCCAAGAGCAATCAGACGGAGGGGACTGAACCATCTCGGCTGCAGCAGTGAACTAGAAAAGAAATGGGAGGGGAAGCAGTCATTCTACTCCGTTTAATGTGCACCTGGCATCTTTCTAAAAACTTTAAAATCATGTGAGATGTTGAGTTCAAATCTCATTTTCAAGAGCAGTGCCATGCGTGGCCAGGATTTGAGGACAAGGACTGGGTCTAATTCTTCTGTTAGTTGCCTTAATCCATTCAGGGCCATGAGAGTAACCTGCATACAGCTAGTACCCATGTGTCTGTTGAGCTGAATCTAACGTAAAAGGGGAAAATATGTCATCACAATAGGTACCTCTTGATAGATATGAGTGTGTGTGTTAATGCATAAATAAGTATTCTAGATATAATATTTATTTTCTTCCTAGTGAAACAAGTATTGTCATTATTATTTTGCATCAGGAAAAAAAAAAAAAAAAAGAAAGCAGTAAAAAATCTTCCAGAGCTCAGTCACATGTACAGTGAAATCAGAATTCAGGAAAGCTTGCTCTGAGGCCCTATTACGAGAGCTCACCAGCAGACCCCTCCCTTCCAGAGAGGCTAAATGATGATGCATTTCCACCAACTGCATTCAAGTGTCTGGAGAATTAGGGCTACATCATTGCCCTAGAATATAAATGAATGTTCTCTCACCAAAGGACACCATAAACAGATGTTCTTCCTCCCCCTTCTTTAACTATAAAACACTTTTGTTGTTGTTATCGTTTTTAAAAAGGATCTGTAGTCATATTTCAAAGGAACCTTCATCCCCTTAGAGGCAAGGGGATTAATATTTATTATGTGGTAATATTCGCCATGAACCTTGCATGTGTTATCTCATTTAATTCTCAGAGTAAGCCTTTGGGGAAGAAAGTAGTAGGCCTAATTTAAAGATGAAGCTAGAGAAACTCAGGAGGGTTACCAAGCTTCCCCAAGGCCGCTGAGCAAGGCAGCCTGTAGCCAAATTTCAGCCTGGATCAACAATTCCCACAGGCCTTCTCCTTCTACCTCATCCACTGCCTCCCAATGGCCTGTCTTAGTCCGTTCAGGCTGCTATAACAAAATACCATAAACTGAGTGGCTTATAGACTATGAAACTTTATTTCTCATAGTTTGGAGGCTGGGAAGTTCAAGAACAAGGCAGATTTGGAGTCTGGTGAGAACATACTTCCTGGTTCACAGGTGGACATCTTCTTGCTGCGTGGAAGCAACAAGAGAGCTTCCTGGGTCTTTTTTATAAGGGCACTAATCCCATTTATGAGCGTTCCACCCTCATGACCTAATCACCTCCCAAAGGTCCCACCTCCAAACACAGGGATTAGGTTTCAACATGAGACTTTTGGAGGCACCCAAACATTCAGTCTATAGCAGTCCTAAGGCTGATTGCTGGAATCTAAGCATAATCTCGATAAATTAAACTATCTTTTTGTTTGTTTATCAATGCATCATGAACAATTGGCTAGTGAGATTTTCATCAAATTTGAAGGTTTGACTTTAAAAAATAGACTATGTGGCACATATGACCTTTACAATGTATGTAATTTCAAATTTCCTAGTAGTCACATTGGAAAAAATAAAAAGAAGCAGGAGAAATTAATTTTGAGAATGTATTTTATTTAACCCAATATATCCAAAATATTATCAATTCAACACATAATCAATATCAAAATTATAATGAGGTATTTTATGTTCCTTTTTTTCCTGTACTATATCTTTGGAATCCTGTGTGTACTTTATACTCATAATACATCTCAATTCTCATTAGAAATACTTGAGCCTTATTTAGATTTCATAAAATGATTAGATGGAAAAATAGATTCACATATCCATGTCGTTCCAAGCTTAGAAATTTTTGATAACTGAATCAAGTATCAGTTTTTAAATTTAAAATTAAATTAAATTAAATTTTTTAAAAATGTAGTTCCTCAGATTAGATATATTTTAAGTGTGTATCTACCACATGTGGCTGGTGGCTACAGCATTTGACAGCACAGTTTTAAATACTATTGAAGGAATACAGAGAAATAAATACAATTAAAGAAAATGATTACGTTCAACAGTGTCTTTTCTCGTTCCTATTATGCTTTAAAGAAGGCTATTGATTTTTCTGACCCCGACAAATCCTAAGGAAGAAGGCAGGGTGACATAGCAGGAATCACCCAGTGATTCACAAAAGGGGGACTGGGTGACAGTCCTGACTCTGTCCCCACTTGTGGGGTGACCTTGAGTAAGTTACCTTGCCTTTCATGCACTCAGCTTCCTCATCTGTGAAAAGAGGGAGACGGTCAAAAATCTTTTCCAGCTCTGACCTTTTAGAATCTAAATACACTGAAGAATTGAAGTAGACTTGTGTGAACTGAGTCAATTATGAGAAAAACATTTTGCTTATACTAGAGAAGATCTGGTTTCCTCTAAGTCATTGCACTCTCAAAACACAGGATAATGGTAGTGTACAAAACTAAAATGTAGTAAAACATCAGTAGTGAAGCACTTGAAAAACAAAACACCTAAAAACTTTCGCGTACCTGAGTCAGTAAGAGATCCAACCTGAGAGAAGTGTCCCCTTCCGGGGGCATCAACTCAAGGCCTAGCCCCACAGCCCTCCCTCGTTCCTTCTCCTAAGGGCCCACCGGAAACTCACTGTTAGGCGTGTCCTGAGTCACGTGGAGCTTACTGTTTCAAGATTCATTGCAAATGAGACGATTAATGATGCTTTTTAATCTAACGCTTTAGTTAGCTGATAGCTTTTATGCTGAGATATTAACAAAATAGGTGACAATTTATTATTTGGCATATCTTTGAGTATTATAGAATTTGTTGACATTTTTAAAAGCCTTTATTTTTCTGACAAAAAAATCACAATATTCTATGTAATTATTTCAAATGTTTGAGAAATACAGGATGATACAAAAAATAATAAAATCGTTCATAATCTTTTTACACAGAGACAAACTTTTTTTTTTTTAATCATTTTCAGGTATTTCTCCCCAGTCTTCTTCCTGTTCAAGTTTGTTTAATTTTTATATTTACTTTTTACAAAACTGGGGTCATAGTGTGTACCTGTGATGGCTTTTTTTTGAATGTGTCAACTTGGCTAGGCTACAGTATCCACTTATGCAAGCACTACCAGGTATTCCTGGGAAGGGATTCTGCAAATATAAATTAAAGTCTCTAATTAATTTTAAGTACAGGAGATTACCCCCAGATTATCTGGGTGGTCTGACTTAATCAGTTGGAAAGCCTTAAAAGTAGGGCCAAAGCTTCCAAAAGAGAGAGACTGAGACCCTGTAATCATCCCTTCCTGAGAGCTTAGATTTACCATAAAGTAACCCAATTCCTTGCAATAAATTTCTTAACATATATACCTGCTTCTCTGGTTGGGCCCTGACTGATACAATATATAATTTTATAATTTATTCACTGAGCATATTTTGAGCATTTTTTCATGACCCTAAAATTTTTTTCAGACTATTTTAATACCTGCATAACAGGGCATATCATGAAAAGGAGGAAGCTATATCTATATTCTTACTATTTGACATTTAAGTCACTTGCAGCTTTTCTTCCTTCTATGTAACACTGAACTGCACATACACAAATCTTTGTGTGCCCAAGAGATTCTCAGATGAAAGAGCCTGAGACATTTTTAGGCCAAACTGCTCTCAGAAAGACTGCCTCAATTTGCATCAGCAGTTATACAGGGTTTGTCTCTTACTACTCTCAATAACATTAAGCACTAGCATAATTTTATAAACCGGACATATTTTTAGGCAAAAATGTATCCTGTTATTGTTTTAATTTGCACTATGTATATGTACACATGTATATATGTATGTGAAATATGCATGTATATGCATGCATATGTATATGGTCACTAACTGTCTTTTTAAAATTTTGGGTGGAAATATTCATAATGGTTGTATTAGTCAGGGTTCCATCACAGAAACAGAAATTTTATATATGTATGTGTGTATATATATATATATATATATAGAGAGAGAGAGAGAGAGAGAGAGAGAGAGAGACATATTTGTTACAGATAATTGGCTTACACAGTTGTGAGGACCGATCAGGCGAATTCAAAATCCACAGGGGTCAGGGAGGAGCTCTGGCATGAGCTGACGCTGAAGCCCTCAGGTGGAATTTCTTCTTCAGAGAAGCCTCAGTTCTGCTCTTGACTTTTCAACTGATTGAATCAGGTCCAGATAGATCATATAGAGTAACCTCTTACTTAAAGTGAACTGTTTATGTGCATTAATCACATCTACAAAATACCTTCACGGTGACACTTTTAATACGTAGGTTGGTATTTGATTGAATAACTGTAATGGATTGAATTAATTGGTTGAACTTGACCTAGCCAAGTTAATACATACAACTAATCATCACAATGGATAATGTAAAAGAAATGTTCTACTATCTACCCAACATACTACATTCCTCACAGTCGTTTTCAAGTTGATTGATAGTTATCATAAATTTTTTATTCCAAATCTGAACAACCAAAAAGGAAATACCTCAGCAGATATGCATGAAAATGTTGTAGATGCAGAACACCAGGCTTGCAGCAATATTTTTCTTGCATTCTTCACACCACCAAAATGTAAGGAGCATCTACTTTGTAAAAAGCACCATGCTGAGTAGGCCCTGCGGGGGATACCAAGACGAATCAGCCATAAAGGAGAAGCACAGGTATTACACAGAGGGGAATATGTGAAGTGCAGTGGGTGTTCCAAAAGGGGAGTGAGTATTTTTGACTATAGGGTGAAGTCAGCCTTCATGAAAGAGGGGGCATTTGAAAAATGAGTGCATTAAAGATATTTGGAGCTGGACATTTCAGATGAAGGAGGAAATATAGTAAAAACGCAGAGCTACAAACTTATGAAAACCAGTAAGAATGCATGGTGTCGGAAGAGAAATAGTGAGAAAAGCAAATGGCATGTTGAGGTCAGATGTCAGGGTTTTAGATAGTACTAGCTAAAGGATGTGGGTTTTATTCCACAATCCACTGGAAATTATTGAAGAGTTTTAAGCAAGGAAGAGCATTAATCAAAGTCATGTGTCAGGACAATGGCTTTGGCAGCAGTTTCGTGGAAAATGCATTGGGGCATAGATAGGCTGGAGGCAAGGAAATAAGTCAGAGGCTTTTGCAATGTTTCAGGAAGGAAGCAATGAGATCCTGAGTCTGGGATAGTGGGAGTAGAGAGATGGGTTCACTTGGGAGATACTTTGGAGAAAGAGGGCCAGTAAAGAAATCTGAGAGACAAAGGAGAAGCAGAAGAGGTTCAAAGCTTGTTGACTGGGCAGATGATGATTGCATATTCTTGAAAATGTCTAGGAAATATTTCTAGAAAGAGCATTCCACTTCCTCACTTGGAATATGATCTTAGATCCCAGGACAGCTCTCGTACTGTGACCTCAGGTCCTGATCAGCTCTAGAATTTTTGAGTTCTTTGAGGCATAACCAAAGTGCAAGAATTCTGGAAAGAGTATGGAGCAAATCTTCTGTCTTGGCCTTCCCTAGAGGTGCAGCTTTATTGCAGTCCAGGCTCTTTTCTGGACAAGATCTTTCATGGGAGGTTATACTCTCCGGAACTGTTGTTCTCCGTCTCCAGGCCCTGCTCTTGGAGATTCTGATTCGTAGGTCTGTGGTAACATCTGTGCATTGGATATGTCACCAGTGTGGAAAACTACTGCTCTAGACTCAGCTTCGTCCTGAGGGCTAAACCTTGTTCTAAAATAGAAGGCCAGAATAGGTTTCTTGGGTTCAGACTACTGAAGGATTCTACCTTGAAATAGCTTTGGAAACTCACTGAAGTCTACGTGGAATTTCAGTAGCATGGCCTGAGGTTAGGGAGTATTTAGTTTGGGGCTTTTGACACATAACTGTCTGGGTAAAAGGATAATATAGACTTGTACTTGGGCACTCTAGGTATACTTGGAGTTCATAATTTTTGTTTGTTTGTTTTTTAGAGACAGAGTCTCCCCATGTTGCCCAGGCTGGTCTCAAACTGCTCCTGCTCAGCCTTCTGAGTAGCTGGGACTACAGCACATGCCACCGCGCCCGGCTTTGAAGTCTTAGTCTTTCGGTATAACTTTTTATGTTAGTTAATATATTTTTTCCTGAAAGCCAGGTTTCCTGGGCTAGAGAGTGATTATTTAAACATAATAAAAATTCAATGTTCACCATCTAACAGGCTACAAACTAGACACAAAAGTACAGTGACAGTTGACATAAACAATTTACAACCTTAGAACTCAAGATATAGATAGAATCTGATTAGTTAAGTATGTCAGCCATAACTAAGTGCCTGGTTTTTTGATCATCATAGCTTCTTAGAGGAATGAAAGGTTTATCTTGCATTATTGACATGATCTCTTTGAATCCAGTAGAATATGATTGCTTCTTGTCTAGAACAGGGTTTCTTAAGGTCAGCACTACTGGCCTTTTATATTGGATAATTCTTTGTCAATGGAGGTATCCTGTACATTACAGGCTATTTAGCAGCATCCCTGGCTTTTACCCACCAGACACCAGTAGCTCACCCACACTCCAGTTGTAAAAATAACAATTGTTTCCAGAGTTTGTCAAATGTCTCTTAAAGGACACATTTACCCCCAGTTGAGAACCACTGCTCTAGGCCATGCCTTTTCAGGATACTGTCACCTGTTTGGCTCACTAAGAGGCTACTACACTGAGGAAATTGAGGTAGCTCATGAGCTATATGTTGCATGCTATTTTGTAAATTTCATTTGAGTAAAAGCTGAATATCAAGACTTCCAACTGTCTGTGAAAAGATTAGTGGGAAACTAACGGGCAGGCTTTGGGCTATGCAAGCACTCAGAAATTATATGTGACATTGAGTATATACGCAAATATGCATCACCCTTTACCCCCATGCAGAGGCTCGACAGCTTTATCAGACTCTTACAGGGTTTTTAAACCCAAACAAGATCTAGAACCTCTGCTTTGAAGAATCAAGAAAAGCTAAAGTAGTGTCAGAAGAAAAAGAGAAAGGCAGGACTTAGTAGAGGTAAATGCCAACCTATAACATTTTATTTGTAAAAGTAGACTTCATGTGCTTTAAAAGTTATTTTGATGGTTAGTGAAGAAAGAATTACTGGTTAAATAACACCTCACGTATACATTCTTACTTTCATCTTTGTACAGAGCGATATCCTCCCTGTAAGAAGTAGGGTATAATAATATGACTTAATATTTTGTGTACAATACTGTGCTAGGTGTTGAAGAGTATTAGCGAGGTGTCTCTATTGTCAAACAGCTTTTTTTTTCCCCTGAAAAGATAGTAAACCGGATATTTGCCTGTTTGTTCGTATATTCATTTCCCACCTTTCTCTTGCTCGCCTCTGTATTGCAGGAAGCTACATTTCTTATGCTCTCTTGTCAGCTGGTTGCCAGGAAGATTTGGCTATCAGGTAGAATGCTTCCAGGTGGAACAGGAGGCCTTGGAGGCCTGGTGGAGGGGGAAAGAGCCAGGTGTGATTGGGTGACACTTTGCCTGCAGTTGTGTCTCTATTGCTACATCTCCTGTTAGGCAGCTGCCTCCCCACAGTCCCAGATCCTGCTTGTTAGCCCCAGCCATGGATCTGGCCAGACGACTCTGGACTCCAGCAATGCCACTTTCTTCCACTGTCTGTCCCCTGATTCCCCTTATTACACCTATTTGTTTTGTCAGCTCTCTTGTCACTTAAATAATACATTTCTTCTATTCAATTCCCTCTGTTTGAAGTACCTAGAGTGGTTTGGTTTTCCTTAGCAAATACTGAATTATACAACAGGACAAAATAAACATAGAAATAATTTTCATAAATGGCAGGCTAAAGGACACTGAGTGAAAGACAAAGGGCCTTGGGCTTTTAAGGGGAGAAGTGAGTATATCTAGATTTAGTGAGAAGCTTGTTGGAAATTGGAAGCTTGTTGTTCCTGGAAGAGCTGGTCTTCGAGATGGTCCTGAGAGGAAGCAGACCGTATTGACAGGTAGACCTGGGGACTGAGGGGTGGGAGATGAAAAGCACAATTCCACAATAAAGGCATGAAATTAAAAAAAGGTATATAAACAAAAAACCAAAGTTATTTCCTGGGGAGAGAGACGGGAATAACACAGTTTGGCTAGAGTAAAAAAAGGAGAGTTGGAATATCAGGATAAGGAGAAGGAACTTACTTAGCTCAGTAAGTCCTAGATGTTGAATAAAAGATGAAATATTTGGAATTTGACAACTTTTTTTAGTCAACATTTGTTTTCTTATTCCTCAAAGACTATTTATCGAGTGTTTAGGTTCTGGAACAGTGGAAAAAAAAAACATAAAAATCTCTCCCAGAGCTTGTATTCTAGTGGGTTTGTTTAATATCTGTGAATGGTTTTGACCATTTATAGCTTTGACTTAAATACAGGTTGGGAGTGACATCAGGAAAAGGGGACTAGCTGGACAGGGACAGAAGGCGTGTCAGTCATGGAGCATTTACCACAGGTCTATCCCTCTTCTTGAAACCCACTCTCAAATAATTACTGGTCCAAACTAGACCACTGTGTCTTAAATTACAGAGCTTGCCTTCTGTAATATCCAAAGCCTCTTGTGAAAGAAATGTTCTGACAGGAGTCAGATCAAAGACAAGACTGAAATAAAACGAAAAGTTGTTCAATCAAAATAGTTTCAGCTTTCTGTAATCAAAAATGTTGATTGCAATTTTTGTCAAGATAGCAAGTTCCTCTTCTTTTCAGGAGGGTGGTGACAACAGTGCCCACTGCGGCCAAAACTGAAAAGTAGGGCAAGGTTGTGTCCTAACACCTCACCTTCTGAGAGTTGTGACTTTGCTCACAGGTTGGAATGTCTGTTTCCTTACAGTCTTCAGTGCCACCAAGCTCTATTTTATCTCAGGAAAAAACCTAAACCTTTCGATAAGTCTGGGGATGGTGTTTTATGCATTTAGCCTAAGCCAGGAGCATCTCTCACGGAGACTCCTGCAACGGTCACTTCATTGAGTTTTCCATTTCTAATCAACTTCATTCTCCTCCAGTATTTTCCCCTGGGGTGTGATCTTTAAAGGTCCATATAATCATATCTCATCCCATTTGCCCTTAAATCCCTTCCATGGTTTCCCAAAGTATTTTTCTATGTTTCAAGCATCATCCTGCACTCTCTCCAACTCTCTCTCAGCCCTTTCCTTTGACTAACTTGAACTTCAGCTCTTACGTGAGAGTCCTTTCCACAGGGAGGTCCTTGGGGATGACCACTTTCCCCAACTCTGCTAGGTTAGGTCACCTGCCCATTACCCTCTCCCATCGCCCTGTGTGTCTCCTTCATTACACACGGCACAATAATGGCTGATGAGTTATTGTCTCTCATCCCCCATTAAACCCTAAGCTCCGTGACAGCTGTGATTGCATTGGTTTGATTCAAGTCTACATTTTCAACACTTAGCAGAGTTCATGGATCCATAAGTTCTCAAAAAATATGTGTTTAATTAATAATTACTAGTTATTAAGTAAAAAATTGGATTTTGTTTTTGGAATGAGTTTGTGGGCTTCTTCCCCATATTTTGCAGATTTTTTTTTTTTTTGAAACAGAGTCTCACTTTGTTGCCCGGGCTAGAGTGCCGTGGCATTAGCCTAGCTCACAGCAACCTCAAACTTGTGGGCTGAAGCGATCCTTCTGTCTCAGCCTCCCAAGTAGCTGGGACTACAGGCATGCTCCACCATGCCCGGCTAATTTTTTCTATATATATTTAGTTGGCTAATTAATTTCTTTATATTATTAGTAGAGACGGGGTCTCGCTCTTGCTCAGGCTGGTTTCGAACTCCTGACCTTGAGCAATCCGCCCGCCTCGGCCTCCCAGAGTGCTAGGATTACAGACGTGAGCCACCACGCCCGGCCTTATTTTGCAGATTTCACACATTAAGAAGTTTCCTACCAGGTTATAAAACAAGTTCAGGAAATAAAAAAGAGAACGGAAAACCATTAGCTGAGCATTTTACGTCTCTGAGATCTTTTGAAGCTGAATTAGGATTCCAGATTTTCCAAGAAGACCACGCACTAGTTTGAAAAGTAATGTGTTTCAAATTGCAAACAGAAGGATTTCCTCTAAACCAGAGATTAATGTTTTTTCTATAATTTTTTCTTTAAATTGCTGCATACAGGACAAATGAAAGATATTGTTTGATTATCAAGCCTATAATCTCAGCAGGTGGTGGTTAGCAGGAAATTTCTGCTATATTATAATAATCTAAACTAGTACAGCTGCACTGCACTATAAGGGTGTTCAGTGTCAGAATTTCTCCTACCTTCCCTAAAGCATCTGGAAGTTACCATCAGGGGCTACATAACAACATTGAGTATTGTCCTTATAACTCAACATTCTTATGTCCTGCTTTCTCTAAGGAGGCTTAAATTTTACTTACTCTCACAAAAAGCATGGCAGATGTTTTAATAAACCAAGAGTAGAAGAAGGTAATAACAAGATTCCTTCTTTGAATCACATAGCATCCAGGTACTGGAATCAGAACAAAATATGTAACATGTAAACTGGAAGTAAAACATAATATCAATAATCCCTTTCTTCAGGGATAGAGCTGGCCAATTGGTCCTGGTGCTCAGAATTGTTTAAGAATCTCCTACCTTCCCATATCCTAAGGTGCTATCCTATCACAGAGGGACTTAATCCTCTTCAAAGCACACATAAATTAAGACATCTTTCTGAGTTGTGAAATCTTGCACAGAGGAAATTTACAGGTTGAATGTGGTCAGAGGTAGAGTTTGGGATTAAATCCCCAAGAATCTCTTTGGTTTTGATGCCAGACAGCATTTTCCCTTCCCTCTAAGGAAATCAACTTTGGGAAAAATCTAACAAGAAGGCCAGTGTGACATCTCACTGTATTAGAAGGATCCTCTTAAGTGGCATTCACAAAAGGGGCGTTCATCTAAATGTTACATTCTCAAGCGAATAGATCTGCTAAAAAGGCATTCAGTGATTTAATAGTGAATGGAAGCTTTAAATTTGGGTCAAAGGTACTGGAGTTTGAGCTGATTAGAATAGTCCCAGCTGATCAAAATCTAACTATGTTATTTGTGATTTTCTATGGTTTTCACAGAGGGAAGTTCACACTAAAAATACTTTAGAGGTTGAATTTCGTAGCCATTATTGTTTTAATTATGGGTCAGCTGTCTCTCCTTAAGTCTTTTTGGAATTCACATGAAAGAAGTATAAAAATGGCACATTGAAAATATTTTGACTAAAAAGTGGATAGTTTTAAATTCTAAGACTTAGTCACTTTACTCCGTTCTTTTATTCCCTCGTATTTCCTACAATGACTCAAATGTTCAATTGAAAATATTGAGATGTACTTAAATTTTGACCCAAAAATTGATTTTTTTAAAATTCTTTTTTCCTCTTTCCAATACATTTTTAATACCAGGACTTTTTTCCATCTCCTGGTAGCTTTGCATCTTTAAGTGACTTTATTATAATTTTAGTGCCAAAAAACTTACTGTAAAAACATGATAAAATCAACTGGGATAAGGATGGGATTTGATCTCATCACAGAAATATTAACACCAGAGTGAAAGTGAAAAAAAGCCCTATGTTTAATTGTATTATTTTTTCACTTTTCTACACGATTTAAGATGAATGTTTTAAAGAATGAGGTAATCTATAACATAGTGTCTACAAAGTTTAAAAATATAAGTACTGTGATTAAAAATATAGCTACTGTGATTATTATTAAGCTTCATGATTTCTTTCTATAAAAGAATACTGGTTTATAATATATTGATTTAAATGTCCATTTTAACGTTACATATTTAATATACCAAATTTAGCTGAGTAATTCTGTAGCATATATATGTGTATTAACATGTATCATTTGCTCAGCGTCGAGACTTAACTTCAAAACAAAACGGAAAAGGTGAAAAGATACTCTGATTTTAATATTGCCAAACTGAAAATTTTGTTTTAAGAATCCTTTACGCGATTTCATGAAATTCCCCTCAAGCCTGGAGAAGCACTCTATGGGTTTATTGAGCGTCAGCACAAACTAAATAGTAATGAGCTCATTTTCATAGAATAAAAGTTATTATAATTCCAGCTGTTGAAAACTTGCACAGTTGGATGCTGGCTGCAATACAGAGCTCTGATCTGCTGGTGAAAAAAATTTCCAATTTAAACTGGTAACAAAAGGCTCTTTCTGTGACATTTAAGAAACTATTTTCTGCTGAAATCCATGTGTAAAACTTAATATAAAGCTAAAATATGACTAAACTTGCTCACTCTTTAATACATTTGTACCCATTTATTTTAAGAAAATTAAGGTAAAAACAGCTTGACAACACGTATTCTGGTTAGAATATAGGGCTCTCCAGAAGGAGCTAATATTTCAAGGCCAGTGCGAGAGTATGGCAAATTAGAGTAAACCATCACAGATTCTCAGGGTACAAGCAGTGGCGGGGGGTGCGGTGGGGTGGGGGGCGTTGGCTGTTCCTTCAAAGACCAGGAGTATATAATGCTCAGGAAAATTGAGGCAAGGAAAGTAAGTTCCTCTGGCTCCCAATTAAAGAAAGATTTGAGGGCTTTTATTCATTCATTCAATAGTATGAGTCACATCCTTACAATTAAGGTAGAGTTAAGAACCAGCACACAGCTCTTGTTCACTCATTCATGCACTTACTTTTTTCCCCAGCAGTTACTAAGCAACCACTACTTCAAGGTACAAGGTTGATCATGTGTCTTGCTTTCACACTACCCTCTGTGATTTTATCACAGCCTTATCCACTGTCAATCATAATTGCTCCTTCTGAGGTCATCCTTGCTCCCTCATTTTCTCTGACACTTCCTGTCTAACACATCACCAAATCCTTTCTGTTCAGCCTTTCTACAATCTCCACCACTGCACCCTTGCCCACGCCACCAGCTACCGTGTTCCATCTGAAATACTACAGTAGCCCAACTGGTCTCCCCACCCACCCTGCTTGTGGTCAATTCTCTGTTTAGTAGCGAAAGTGATGTTTCTAGAAACTTACATATTCTCAATCCATTGCCCCAAACCCTCCAGTTGGCTTCCTCAAACACAGAGGAGTAAAATCCAGAATCATTATGGAGGCTTATCTGGTCCTGCATCTTTGGCCCCAGCTCTTCAATCTCTGTCCCCATCTCCTGCCAGTCTCCCCATCATTTTCCATGATTTGCTCACACTGGATTCCTTAGTGATCTTCCAATGTGTCGAACATGTTCCTGCCTCAAAGCATTTGTACTTGCTTTTCCTTCTGCCTGCAGTGTTCTTTCTCCATATCCCCTAGTTCATATGGCCACTCCATCTGACTTAGCTGAGGCACTTTTGTGATATTTTTTTCCTTCCCTCTCCCATCAAGGGTGTCTTTGTCACCTCTTCACTGTCCAATCCATCCTCTCCCTATTTAGACGGGATGATCTGTCTAAATCACAAATCTAAAGCGGGCCCTCCTCTGCCATAAAGACTTTCCATGGCCACCGCTGCTGATAGTTGGAATTCTACGCGTATGGGCTTAATAGTCTGATCCTAACTATTCTTTTGGTTTGCTTCTTCTGCACTGCTCAACATACACTTTATAATCCAGCCACACAAACTATTCATTCTTCTCTCAACTGCCCTAACTTCCTATACTTTTTCCCTGATTCATGCTGTCCATCCCACCTGCCATGTGCTCACCTCTTTCCTAGAGAAGTTCTATTCCAGAAATTCGTAGTCAGAAGATGAGTGTGAACAGTATTCCTGAAGGAAAAAAACTTAAACCAGGTGTTGAAGAAGGAAGAGACATTGGATAAACACGAAGGAGGAAAGAGGGCCTTCCAGACAGAGTGACACTTGAACAAAGGCAGGTGGGAATGTAGCTCCTGAAGGTGCTGCTGCCTGGGATTTGTTGAGGTGAATTGGAGATTGCAAAATAGAGAATATGAAAATAGGAACAGAGAAGTCCGGTTGAAGAAGCCACGCACGGGCATGGGACAGGGGCTTGAATTGACCAGGGTTCTACAGAATACTATAAGTATGAAATAAAGAGATACATATAATATTCCTAGCAGGTGTTAGGCATATGAGGGTCTCTCAATTTGCAGGAGTTGTAGTGAGCAGTAAAGATACCTTGTAAGTTTGTAATCAAGCAAGTTACTTAATGAAAGCCAAGTTCTCCAACTGAAGCAGATGGGAAACGTCTGTCCCAAGGAAACCACCTCCAAACCCAAACCCAAGGTAGGTTTTTGGATTTGATGAAATTACTTCAGAAATCTACTTTCTCCAAATATATCTAGTCCTAGTTTTAATTCAAATGATACAATTTTGGGGATAGTCTTATGATTTTTCTTCTTTCTGTTTTCTTTATTCTGTTATTGAGTTTGCAAACATATTATGTAAAATATGATGTTGAACATGATTTATTATTTGCCTGAAATATACTCATAGCCCAATGAGTAAATTAAACTTGCTCTGTACTCTTTCACTAAACACTAAAATAGATCAGTCCAACCATACACCTTGTGACAGAAGAGTAAAGATGTATATTTAACTCCAAACTATTGCACTGTAAATGTCTCTAAGATTTAAATATAAGAAGTGGTAATATTCCTTCATCAGTAAAACCTTAAGTATAAAGAACTTAAGTCATGGCAAATGGCATGTCTGAATGGATTAAAGAACATTTTCCGTGAACCATATCATATGCAGGAAGTATAATACAAGTGCTGGCGATGTGTCTGGAATGTCTACGTCACCTTAGAGTCCCACTGCAGCCTCCAGACTTTAGAGACTTGTAAATTCCCAGTATGTGACTTTCATTTTTTTAAAGAAGCTGACTTTACAATTCTCTTGAGTACTATGATTTCTTCATTACAAAGAGTGACCGATCAAGTAAAATTAGGATCAGTTAAGAATGCTTAGTGGGGTGGGTGAATGGTTTTTGAGAGCTGCAAAAATAAAACTTTCCCTGCTTAAGAAAGTACTGGAACTTTGGAGAGCAACTGTAATTTTGGCAGCTAAAAAGTCGTAGATGATAAATGCAGAGGGATAGCTCAAGTCCTTGGATAAATGTTTATGGCTTGGGAGGATTGGGCAATGGAAATCTAAAGAAATAAGACAGGTAGAGGCTGGGCGCGGTGGCTCATGCCTGTAATCCTAGCACTCTGAGAGGCCAAGGCGGGAGGATTGCTCAAGGTCAGGAGTTTGAAACCAGCCTGAGCAAGAGCAAGACCCCGTCTCTACTAAAAATAGAAAGAAATTAATTGGCCAACTAAAAATATATAGAAAAAAATTAGCCGGGCATGGTGGCGCATGCCTGTAGTCCCAGCTACTTGGGAGGCTGAGGC
>CAUYRT010009381.1:0-13867 GCA_963574885.1 Lepilemur ruficaudatus | reverse complement strand
ACTCCATTTTAAGTGTACAATTAAATGATTTTCAGTGAATTTACCAAGGTGTACAGTTAATCACATGAATCAGTTTTTGAGGAATTCCTTTCCCCTATTGAGACCCCTAATTCCGCTCCCCCACTACTTTTCAAGCATATCCCACCACTCCACAGTGACCCCCCCACGTCCCTCAGCCTTGGGTCTACCCCCCACCCCTTTGTGCCTCTATTCTTTTGAAAATAGACATATGCTTTTAATTGGTCTTTTGAAGTTCCTTCCAACATTGATTCTACTACCTTTAGAGGCTATTTTGAGAATTACTTCTGTTCAAAAATCATATAATTTAATAACTACAAACAATTTTTTAAGTCATACACGTAAGTCTAATTTTATGGACAATTGAAATATTATAAAATACTTGTAAAAGATATGGGATTCTTTAATCTGGCGTACAGAAGTAATGGTAACCTAATGTAGGCATTTATGCTTTCTGATTTAAGAATATCCTATACTTGTGCCTTTTCACGGTTGGAGATGCCTCAGAGAATATTTCCTTGGACCATGACATTCCTTTTTTAGTTTCTTTAGGAGGGAAAAATTAATTATCATAGTATTGAATTAAAATACTTGCTAAAGGGTACTGAGTAAAAGAGCAGGACTAGACTCATGGACTAATTGGAGAAGCCAATTTAAAGCTGATATACACTAGTATATTGCTATCTGATATATAAAGGATGGTAAGTTATGCTTATACTATTGCAAAGGAAGATACTGGACCATCTTAGGTTATTTGACGTTTCTTCTATTTTATCTAGTTTTATCCAGTTTGAAATTTTAATGACTTTTTCTAGAGACTATCTTGAAGATAAGGAATAAAGCCAAGAAGAAAACAGGGAGCAGAACTAATGGAAAATTCATTCTTCAGTTCAATAAAATTATATAATAAAAGAAAAAATATTTACTAATACCTCTTTACAACATTAATTATATAGGACCAATTTTTGTGAATAATATAGTTTTCCTCATAAGAAGACATACTCATTAGGTTGTTGACTATTCTCTTTTAAAAGGTTCCTCTCCTCTCCCTCCCCCCCCCCCAAGACTCTGTCTATGATCTTCTCCCATAGGAGTTACAGTTACCTCCATCTAGAGAAACATCTGTAGCATCAATGAGTCAGACAAGCGGTGGTGAGGCAGGCTCGCCTCCTCCAGCTGTAGTTGCTGCTGGTATGCATTTCATTTTACTTTTATTAAAGAAAGCTAAGGAACAACTTGAAATCTGGCCAACATGAACAGTGTTGGCAACATTCATATTAAAAAGAGTGTGATTTGAGGGTTTTTAAAAGAGGTTTTAAACCATATACTTTTAGCCTCAAATTTCTTCAATATAATTTTCTTGATACTATTTCTTAAAATTTCACATTGGCACATCTATAAGTGCCATCTCCTAAAATGGACCTTCTTTTTAAATATGGGAATCAGTTTTAAGTTTTTTGTTGACTGCACATAAAAAAGTTAAATACCAAGTTGTGGATATAAAATTATATTTGATAATTATTTTTACAGACTTGTTGAAAGGAAAAAGTATTTTGTCTGACATGACCTGAAAAAGGACTAAAGCGCTCAAATTTCTTTTACGTTTGTAGCATGTTACTGTAAACTTTTTCCTACATTTAAAAATGTATGTGACTTTTCATACTTATCTTAAATGCATTGAAAGTAATGGATGATTTGAATATAATATTTATATGAAGATATTTTATTATATCAATGAAAAAGTACAGACAGTAATGTTTGAAATTTATTAAATTTAATTTTACTGAGCTCTCAAATCATACACTTTATTGGTTGAAATTTTTATTTTGAATCAGAATAAAAGATTGACAGAAAAGTTAGTAGAAAAAAGTCTTGATTGGTGATAAATTAGTATGAATGCTTTCTGTAATATTTGTTTGCCCAACTGTAATTCTATTTTTAGTTGGGTTTATTGACTGCTAAGTGTGTTTGCACTTCTTTTTTTTTCCTAAAGTTTATCTGTTCTTCTGATTAGAGATTTCTTGCCCAGTACAGTACCTCTCGTCTTTTAAAATGGAATTTAAAGTTCATCAGAGCATTGTTTTGCAGGAATTTTTTTACTTTCAAAAAGACAACAGTAAAGTGGAAGATTATGATTTAAATGAGAATATTGGTACTATAGTATAACTTCAGATATTTTTCTCATATGCATTAACTTATGTACCCTTTGCCATGTATACCAATCTTTCCAGAGCCATATAGTGCATTATGAAGTGTTCCTGGTTGAAGGCAGGAAAACTTCAAATATGGCAAAGGAACTTACCAGCTTTGCTCACTGTTCATGTGTTGCCAGATATTTTCTAACAGTTTCTGTGGATTTAATTGTGAATGAGTGAATTTTTAATAATCGAATTGATAGGATGATCTGGTTCACTGTATATCCACTGGGGTTCTAAAATGGCTCTGATTATTTTTTCTGGAATTTTAAGTTTTAAATCTAGTTTTAAAATTGTATCAGATAATAAAATATGAGAAAGATAAAATAATTTTATGAAAAATATTTCACTTTAAATCCACAGGTAGAAATTGACTAACTGATTTCTTTTGTATCTTTTGAGATTGTTTTTTAAAGACATGTTGAATCTGTATGGAACTAAAAGTCTGTTTCTTCTGTGCTTTTTACATCTGTTGACAGTAAATCCAGTTCCTTTTTAAAAGCTGAAAAAATGTTAGCTAGGTTTAGAAAAAGAACAAGTCTTCTTGTTAAGCCATACCAAACTCAGTTTCAGAATATCTTTATTTTTTCTTTTTCTTTTTCTTTTTTTCACCTTTTAGTCCAACTTAAGCCTTGTAAGAAAATCTTATATATAAATATTAAAAGTTCTTGAATTTGAGTCATTGCAACTCCCCACCACCACCATATATATGACAAAATCCTCTCCAGATACATTAGATTGAAAACTATGAGTTGAAAAGTGATGAAAATAAGAGATTTAATCAAAGGAAATATTCTGAAGTAATAATACATTCTTACTGTCTTGAAATAAATGACATTGTAAAGATGGTGAAGAGAATAAGGAGGTAATCGCTATAGTTTTCTTATAGTCACACACAAAAAGTTTCTATGATCTAAAACCAAGTCATTTGTAATCTTCTTTTTTTTTTTTTTTACATCAGTTTTACTAAGCAACATAGTTTATTCTAGGATTCTAATGTCTTACTGGAAGAAAGAGTCCTTTTATACTTTAAACCTTACTATTATAGATAAGAGCGTTCAAAGTACATAATTATTGTAGGGAAATCAGTTAGTATATATCATTAGAGTAACATTTCATAACATTTTTATTTGACATATTATCCTTGATATAATTGTCAAAGAGAGAGATTTGTAGTATATTACCAAGTTACTCACTGTTTTTCTAGCCAAAAGACTGGATGTCTAAGGAGAGGCACATTAATTTAGACTTGTATGAGCTTTTAAAAAATCTATAGCATTTAAAAAATATATGAAATGTATAAAAATGATGACTATTGATGTAGTTAATTCTTCAGAGTATTGAAGGAGCTGGATTGGCTGCTATCAGGTATGAGGGCCTGGTGGAAACAGACTTCTAGTTCTACCATAAAGGTTTGTTTCATGAATTTTAAATCAATTTAAATTTCAATATTTAGAGGCTGGGCATATGGGTATTCACAGACATTCTTTGTTATTTAAATATTTAAAATGTATTTCTTGGATTCACCAATCTAGATTTTTGTTTTCTCCTCACATATTACTGAAGGAATAAGTTGATATGATGCTGCTAATCCACAATCCAGAATATTGGGTAAAAGAGTGTCTCTCAACCATTTTTCTGCTTCTGCGCTATTCACACTTTTACACATGCCATCAAATAACATCCCCTTATCCTGTGAATCCTAGGGTGGTGGGATCAGGGAAGAGGGGCTTACTTACAATTCCTCTCCCTTTCATGGGGCCATGTGTCAGAATCTGGGAGGTGAAGTTAAGAGTCACTGGCTATTTGTTCTCCCATTTTTAAGAATTTTGTTTCTTTCTTTTTTTTTTTTTTGAGACAGAGTCTTACTCTGTTGCCTGGGCTAAAGTGCCATGGCGTCAGCCTAGCTCACAGCAACCTCAATCTCCTGGGCTCAAGCGATCCTTCTGCCTCAGCCTCCTGAGTAGAATTTGTTTCTTTACCTTTTCAATTTTTTAAATTGTTTTTATTTTTTAGAGGCAGAGCCTCACTCTGTCACCAGCCTAGAGTGCAGTGATGTGATCATTCCTCAAATTCCTGAGCTCAAGCAATCCTCCGGCCTCAGCCTCTGAGTAGCTGGGACTACAGACGTGCACCATCACACTCGGCTAAGTTTTTTATTTTTTGTAGAGATGAGATCTTGCTATATTGCCAGGCTGGTATTGAACTTCTGGCCTCAAGTGATCCTCCCACCTTGGCCTCCCAAAGCGCTGGGGTTAACAGGGGTGAGACATCGCACCTGGCCAAGAATTCTGTTTTTGGCCCAGTGGAAAGATAGTTAAGAGTTGGAAGTTCAATATATCAATGAATAAAAGCTTTAGATATATACTTTCTGAACAGTATTTTAGGTTCTCAGTAGTTAAGACAGAGGCCACGTTCCTAAAACAGAAAAGTTATCTAAATGAATTAATGGTATATGTTGGCAAAATAAGGAGTTGATCAAGAAAAAATGTGCATCATGAAAGGATTTTTTTTTTTTTAGAGAATCCTATAGGTTATAGGCTATAAAGAGCTAAAATGTAGGTATTATTTAGAAGAACTAAATAAAACAAACCAGAATTTGGGACTTTTAAAAAGAGATATAAGGCTAGGTATGATGGCTCACACCTGTAATCCTAGCACTCTGGGAGGCTGAGGCGGGAGGATCCCTTGAGCACAGGAGTTTGAGACCAGCCTGAGCAAGAGGGAGACCCCATCTCTACTAAAAAAATAGAAAAAAATATTAGCCGGGCAACTACAAAAATAGAAAAAATTAGCTGGGCATGGTGGCACGCGGCTGTAGGCCCAGCTACTCAGGAGGCTGAGGCAGGAGGATCACTTGAGCCCATGAGTTTGAGGTTGCTGTGTGCTAGGCTAATGCCATAGCGCCCTAGCCCAGGCAACAGAGCAAGGGTGTCTCAAAAATAAATAGCTACAGCCGGGTATGGTGGCTCACGCCTGTAATCCTAGCACTCTGGGAGGCTGAGGTGGGCAGATCGCTCAAGGTCAGGAGTTCAAAACCGGCCTGAGCAACAGCGAGACCCTGTGTGTACTAAAAATAGAAAGAAATTAATTGGCCAACTAAAAATATATATAGAAAAGCTAGCTGGTCATGGAGGCCCATGCCTGTAGTCCCAGCTGCTCGGGAGGCTGAGGCAGAAGGACTGCTTGAGCCCAGGAGTTTAAGGTTGCTGTGAGCTAGGCTGATGCCATGGCACTCTAACCGGGGCAACAGAGTGAGGCTCTGTCTCAAAAAAAAAAAAAACAGATAAATAAATAAAAATTAAAAGAGATATGGAAAGTTTCTTATTTTTTTAATAACAGCTTTATTGAGACATAATTCACATGCTGTTCAGTCAAGTACTATTTTTAATCTACTTACATGTTTATAGTTTTTATCCTTAGATTTACTTCATTAATTTAAAATCGAAAGTCTTTCACAGAAGTAAACAATAAACTTTAGTCTTTAAGAAATCAGATTATTTTCTTATTCTCTCCTCTGCTTGTCTTCATTTGGGGATATGATGTGTTTATTAGTTTATATCAAAATGTGATATTTTGCTAAGGGGACTATTTCAAGTTTCTTTGAAATTTTTTTATTCTAATTCAGAGCTAAACGTTAAATTAATGAAACTTTGGATTTTATAATCAGCCAGAGAATACTAATTACTAGTTAATAATTCTTTTTTCTTTATTTTCATAAAATGTATTTTTCCTTTAATAATTATATATTAACATTCTTTTCAGAAGTAATATAGTCTCAGTAACACTAGTACTTTTTAGCAGTTTTAACATGTAAAGATAATATATGGTCATAAAGCACGCACAGTAGAAATCTCTGTTGAATATCTCCACTTATTAGATCACTGTAGGTTTTTAGGGCCGTAATTTAAGTTCATAACTTTACATTAAGTGATCCATGCAATAAACTTTTCTTTTGGAAGGGCATTACTAAAAGTGCTTTGAATTCTATGCCATGGCAATTAATAAATCTCAAGTGTGTAACAGGTATTTTCTACCCAGTTGAAAAAACTTGAGTGCTATTTACGCTATAGCAGAGGACACTAGAGAACTAAGTTAATGACCTATAATGAAAGAACTGCTATGTTTTAATTCATTTCAGATCTCTTAATTGCCTAAATTAAAATCATAGGAGGCCAGATGTGGTGGCTTATTCCTGTGATCCCAGCACTTTGGGAGGCTGAGGCAGGAGGATTGCTTGAGGCCAGGAGTTCAAGACCAGCCTGGGCAACACAGCAAGACCCCATCTCTACAAAAATTTTTAAAAATATTATGTGGGTGTGGTGGCATGTGCCTGTAGTCGCAGCTACTTGGGAGGCTGAAGTGGATCACTGCAGCCCAGGAGTTTGAGGTTACAATGATCTATGATTATTCTACTGCACTCCAGCCTGGGCTACAGAGCAAGACCCTGTCTCAAAAAAAAAAAAAAATAGGAATTTCTAAACCATCTATAACAACAAAGCTATACAAAAAATGAGGTAAAGAAAACATGTTATCATTTTTGAGTTCCCACTATGTGATAGGAATTGTGTTAGACAATTTGCATATCATCATATCTCAGTCATTCCAGCCACAAAGTTACCTTTCTTCTTTCCTACTGGGGTCTCTGTTGTCTTAGTTCTTTACTCCTTGCCATTGTACTTTAGGGAATTTGGCACTGTGTGCTATCACTTCAATCAAGGAAACACAGATCCTGGACTAGGCAGTGTATAGGCTACTGAGTTGAAAAATCTCTATTAGTGTAGGATCTGCAGAATGGGAATATGACTTCTAGAAGCGTATTAATTCTTAATAAAAGTGATTCACAGCAATAGAATTTTATATCCTATTGAATTTATTATAATTTATTGACTTGCATTAGAAAGTATTTACAGTTATGTAATTTGGATTTTCTTGAGTTAACTAAATTTGAGGAACACATTTGCCTTTGTTCTCCTGGGTTAACGGGGTTAATGTATTTCAGAATTTTTGCTACTTAATGTATTATACTATTTATGAAATTGAACCTGAAGCCTATTAACAGGAAAGGTAATTCACCTGTATATTGTTGTGAGATAAAATGTTGTGAGTTGATCTTGACTATTCCATATGGTCATTCCTACTTTTCCTAGAAAACTGGACCACTTCCAGAAGGAAATCAGATCCTAGTTATAAACACGTTGCAAGTAGGTTTAAAAATCTCTGCTCCTCCTTCTATTTTATTATACTGAAACTAAATCTAAATATATAAAGTTAATGTTATACAGATACATAGTATATGTGTGTAGATAGACTTATTCTAAATTTTGCATTATTAGAATGAAAAGTATAAGCAAACTTGCTATAATCATTAATTCAGAAACTGCTAATTCAAGAAACTATCCACGTTATAAATTGTCATTGACAAAAAGTAAACTTGGCCTTTTATTGCTTTATTCCTTAAATATTTCCGTATTTATCATCCTCTTAATTTTTGACAATAACTTTTGTAAGTAGCATGATTTAGTCAGTTTCTGGTAAATAAGTACATTTTTGTATTACCTGAGTCTATAGAATAGCATTTTAAAACTGTTCACAGATTCTCATTCATAGGCTAAATACTTATATAAAATAGATACAATTTCTATTTTATACGTTTTATACAATTTTGCCTAAGAAATTAATGCACAGAAGTGTATATAGTTTTATTTGTTTCTGCTAATTTTTCTCACATGTGAGATTAATGTGGGTTTGGGGATCATAAAGACCTAATTTGAATCTGATTGCTGGCATATCATTTCTATCATATAGACAGACTCTTGGGAAAGTGAAATAAATTCCTAATAATATTACCCCTGTAGTTAGACAATAATACCAGCTTCTTCTTAAGGTTCTTATGAAGATTAATATGTAAAATACCTAATAAACCTGACAATTAATGATTATTCGGTAACCATTGACCTCCTTCAAGCCACATGAGTTTCTAACTACATTTATTAGTAAGGTTTAAAAAAAATGTCTTTTCTTTATAAAAATCAGTTTTTGAACTTTATTTTTAATTTTTTCTTTCCGTTCTCATCCAGCCAGGATCAGATTAGCATATCTAATTCAAAAGTAGAAATTGGTATTTTTTTAAGGGGAGGATAAGGAAGTATGTGGGAATCAGTATGGCCTGAAGAATGAAAGGATTCTTTTGTTGCTGAAATACAGGTATTTCTTACAGCTTGAGTGTATCCATTCAAAACATATCTTCTACTCTTCAAGAGAGTTTGGGTAAGGGAACAGCCTGAAAAACACCTGAAAGAGACCATTCTGACTTGTGGATTAAATTGCATTTGTAAACAGGAGAACAAATTGGTGAATATGAGTTAAAAATTTTGGATCAGAAATTTCCCCACATGCATTTATTTGGATATTAAGAATTTAATTTTTAAAGTTTGTCTTAAAACATTGCTTATTTTAGCATGTAAACTTGGGAGGGAAAAGTACAAATGGGAAATTGAAACTGTTTTAAACATGTAAATTAAATAATCAACCCTACAATTTTTGTTTTTTGGGTTTTTTGTAAGTAATCTGGATTGCTTATTTTATATGCTGGGATGCTAGTTGTTTTTTCTATTAATACACTTAACTTGCATTCTAGCTTCGCCATTCAGAGACAGGCATCGTGTGGTGGGTTGTGTGACAGTGTCTGTCAATAGTGAAGACAAATAGTGCCAGAGACACTTAACCCATCCAATCTCACCCAGGGTATAGGTCGGTCTCGTTTTCAGACTTCTTCATAAGTCTTTCTTTCTTTCTTTCTTTCCTCTTTCCTTCCTTCCTTTCTTTTTTTGTTTCTAAATAGTGGATTGATACTGATTGAAACTAAACCTTTTTGTAAAGTTTTAAACTTTACATTAATATTATAAGAATAATAAGAAGAAAAGTAGAAAATGAAGGTTGGCATGTAAGAAGTTGACAAAGCAGGTTTGCAGCCACTTTGTGTGTTCTAGATATTTCAGTCTCTTGGCGACATGAATGTTGGCCTTACAATTTTTTCTCTGAATGTCTTTCTTCTTTGATCTGAAAATATGACCTTGTATCTGATGACTTTTATCAGACAAGATGTTTAGAGTTGAAGTCATTGTTACACTAAGAAAAATATAATACTTAAGAATAACTAGGGTTGAACAATATGTGTTAGACGGGAAATTATTTTTAAATATCCTGTGTTGGTTTTCTGAACGGTCAATAGTTTACTCCTTTGTTCCACTATTGGTTCACTTAGCACACTTGCAAAATTTTGTGGCTTTTGTTTCCATTGATTTTGCACAGGTGTTGAAAAATTATAAAATATATGTGCATATTTAAATGCTAGGGATCAGATTTTGATTTTGGAAGCTTAGTTAATGCCATTTCTGTCACATATTTTAAATCAGTGAAAGGTATTTGTTTCTTTTGAGGATTTTAAAGAATGTTTCTAATTTCAAAGCTTTCTATAAAGTTTGGTTAGTTCTATATAAAGTATCATCTATTTTTTATGGTATTTTAAGAACTAAAATATTATGGTAGTTAAAATAATTTCTCTTAGACAAATCTAGAACTAATAGTTCTTCATTTTAAAATATAATTTAAGCAAGGAGTATGTAAAATCTACATGGGTTTCTCTATGTGGTACCATTTAAAATCCATTTTCTTCTTTCTCATCAAATTAGTAATACTTACAAATCTGGTATATCCATGTATTCCATGTAGATATTATCTGCCAGTTTTTTCTCAACTACTTCAAATATTCATAGTGAACCTTAGTGATTATATCGATTTTTAAAAGAGGCCATATATACAATTCAAATTTACCCTCTTACAAGAGGCCATATATACAGTTCAAATTTACCATCTTTACCGACATTTGATGTGGTAATTGGCTACTGCTAATAGTGGAAGTATTAGACTTAAATATAGGACACTATAGATATGACACTCCCTTTACTTTTACATTTTAAAATTAATCTATTCTGAGATTATAAATTTCCATTAGTAAATTGTAGAATGATCTATGATTTTAATTTTTCCTTTGATTTCGCTATGCTCTCTGTAGTCATAAAAAATACTGTAAAAAAATAAAATTCTTCCATATAAGTTAAACTAGGTTCATAGATAATTCTTTCATAAAAGAAAAAAGTCAGTATATTCACTTAGATGAGAGAATAATTATGAGAAAAAATTTGAGAAAAAATTCCAGGTTTATGAAGGATTGGTAAGAGATTGAAGGAACAAATAAAATTATAGTTATAAAATAGAAATACATTGTAACTATTCTGTTAAATGAGAAAATAAAAGGATTTATTAAGACATTTTTATGTTAGAGTTTCTTATTTTTGATATGTAGCAATTAAACATAGTCTCTATATTCCTAACAGATAAAATAGAGGCTCAGTGCCAAAAAAATACGGAAGGGAGTAGTTAACATTTTTTGGGGAACTTACAAATAAAAAAGAATATGTAGATGGGGCAGGATTGCCTTAGTACTTTAGTTCTGTGGAATGTCAATTAAGCTGTTTCTTGATATTTTATTTAGTGATATAGTCACTGAAAGTTCTTTATAAATACTTTAAGTAAATTTACAGTATTCCCAGGAATATTCTTTAATGCTTTTCTGGGAATGCTTGGAAATGATAAAATAGTGTTTAGAAATCTAAAATGTTTTTGATAACATTTTGTTTGTTTTTGATTACTTTTATGTGTTTATATTTTAATGGAGTAATAAATTTATGTATTAATATATATAGGTAATTTGGCTTATTTATAGTTTAAGGAAAGAAAGTTATTAAAACATTCTTTGTAGAAATAGCAAATAGTTACCTCTAAACAGTATTTTCTCTGTATCAGGTAGTGCTATTGTAGTAATGTATATTCTAAGCACTTTGAGTAGTAAATCCTTTCTTTTTTCAACCTACATTTATTTGCCAGTTTGATTTTAATAGAACTCAATATATACATAAAATTTTTGACTTCCCATAAATCAATTTAGTTAAAAATTTGAATTTTAGTTTATACAGGGCACTGTGATAGGTGTTAGGAGATTCTAAGGTAAGAAAGGTATTGTCAGTGCTCTGAAGGGGCGGGGCCCACATTTCTTATTTTCCACTTTACCACACTAATTAATGTACTTAGGTGATCTCCTGCTAACCAGTATGTAACATTTTCATTTGAAAGATTTTATATACCATTATCATCATCAGAGCAGCAGTGATACCATTATAAAGAATTTTGTAACTTAAAAAAATTATCTCATTTGTCTTAAAGTAAGTAGAATTGGCCAGGCTCAGTGGCTCACACCTGTAATCCTAGTACTCTGGGAGGCAGAGGTGGGAGGATTGCTTGAGCTCAGGAGTTTGAGACCAGCCTGAGCAAGACCGAGGCCTTGTCTCTACTAAAAACAGAAAAACTAGCTGGTGCTCGCCTATAGTCCCAGCTACTCGGGAGGCTGAGGCAGGAGGATCACTTGAGCTCAGGAGTTTGAGGTTGCAGTGAGCCATGATGGCACTGGACTCTACCTGGGGTGACAGAGTGAGACTGTCTCAAAAAAAAAAAAGGAAAAGAGTAGAATCTTTGTAATTTTGAGACCAAACTGAGTATACTTTAAAAAGTAATACTATTTTTCAATTAAAGGATGCTCAACTGCTGTCTTTTGACAGAGTTAATATTTTCAGTTTCATAGATTTGTGATAATGAACTTTTTTATTTAATAAGTATAACCAGGAAACTACAGGTAAAATACAGCAATTGTGTATTAGGTGTCCAAGGAAAATGTATAGGATATTTAAATTTATATGGAGTATATATATCACAGGTTGGCATACCTGTCCCAGAACAGACACTTACATATGGCTATGTGGATTTTATAATCATAATGGTTTTGATAAGATTTGCAGAATAAAATTATTTTTTACCTTAAAGAGCAATGCTAGGTTATATTTTGCATATTAAATATATAAATAGCACATAACTTGCTTTTTAGTTCATGATCACTTTCATCTGCACTTCGGGGATCCCTGAGATGTTCATCTTCTGCATTCTCATGCAGGTGATACTTAGATTAAAAATGAGTGGGTAAAAGAAAGCTGCTTTGCAGAAATACAAGTTCCCAGCATTCATGCTGCATGCTTTGTGTGTTCTATTGCAAATATTGCATGCTGCATACTTGTATTTCTCTGCAAATGAAGAACATAGGCTCATACGCATGCAAAAATTTAGTTTTATTTTGGCCAATAGTTGGAACAGATGGAGGAATTTTAGATATAATACTTTCTCTGTTTTTTCTAAAATGAATTCTGTAGTATTTTTCAAAAAACAAGGAAAAACTTTATACTTAAACCCAAAGTGGCTACAAATCAGCTCCTAAACTGTCACTGATTTAGATTTTATAGTTTTTACAAATCTTTAAAAATATTTATTTATTAAGAAAACATTGCATTAATGCATGATACAAAACTGATAAGTTTTTCTTTAAATTGGAATGCAGTTTAAAGTGGCTGAATTTTCCAATTTCAGCTACTGCATTTGAAAAGGATACAAACTGGAAAATGGAACTGGTATCATCTAATTGCTTTAGGCTCTTTGATTTATGGTTGGGAAAAGTCTTTCCTTGTGGCATTATGTAGATCACATTCTTGATGGCTAATGTTAATTACTGTGCTCTTAAGCCTTAACAGCAATGAAAAAACCTGGGTGGATATAGTTCTTGCAAATAATTTAAGTGTTTTGACACGTTTTCTTTTAAAAAAATAGATCTTTGGCACTGGGCTTGATTATCTAAACGCTGACGTTCTTATATTTCACTCTTTATGTTATAATTGATATGAATGTTGCAGTTCCAATAACTGCATGTTAATTTCAAGTTTTATCATACACTTTAATACAGTGGCATACTTGGCTATAGATACAAATTAATTTTAGATTTCAAGTATTTTTTAGTTGTCTGTCACATGTTACCTATTTTTGTTTTTTATGTGTATGATTCTAAACCTTTCTATATCTTGTACGAGATAAAATGGTATTTTTAAAATTTTAGGGATGATAACTTCCAACCTTAGCAATATTAGTGTGCCTCTGAGATTATGACGTTAAGGGCTAAAGTAGTATTTTCAATGAGTTATTCTGCCATTTGCCACACATTATGAAAAGATCTACTTAAATGTTTTTTGCTAGGCATAATAGATAGTTTTATAAAAAATCTATCTCAGGCCAGGTGCAGTGGCTCACACCTGTAATCCTAACACTTTGGGAAGCCAAGGTGGGAGGATTGCCTGAGCCCAGGAGTTCAAGACCAGTCTGAGCAAGAGTGACACCCCATCTCTACAAAAAATAGAAAAATTAGCTGGGTGTGGTGGTACATGCCTGTAGTTTCAACTACTGGGGAGGCTGAGGCAGGAGGATTGCTTGAGCTCAAGAGTTTGAGGTTGCTGTGAGCTATGAGCCACTGCACTCTAGCCTGGGTCACAGAGCGAGACTGTGTCTCAAAAAAATATGTATTTTTTTTTTTTTTTTTTTTTTGAGACAGAGTCTCACTCTGTTGCCCGGGCTGTAGAGTGCCGTGGCATCAGCCTAGCTCACAGCAACCTCAAACTCCTGGGCTCAAGCGATCCTCCTGCCTCAGCCTCCCGAGTAGCTGG
>CAUYRT010009380.1:0-47842 GCA_963574885.1 Lepilemur ruficaudatus | reverse complement strand
AGAGGGGTTAATTTTAGGTAGAGAGAAGAATCTGCTTAAGTGTTTCATGACCTGAAATATGACCTGAATAAACTTAGGCATACAACATGCTGAAAGGATGTTCAAAGTCCTGGCACAATGGACTTACTTTTTTTTTTTTTTCTTAGAGACAGGGGTCTCACTATGTTGCCTAGGCTGGTCTCAAACTCCTGGCCTCAAGTGATCCTCCCACCTCAGCCTCCCAAACTGCTGGGATTACTAGTGTGAGCCACCGCACTTTGTTGCCCTGGCTAGAGTGCCGTGGCATTAGCCTAGCTTACAGCAACTTCAAATTCCTGGGCTGAAGCGATCCTTCTGCCTCAGCCTCCCAAGTAGCTGGGACTACAGGCATGCGCCACCATGCCTGGCTAATTTTCTCTATATATATTTAGTTGGCCAATTAATTTCTTTCTATTATTAGTAGAGATGGGGTCTCGCTCTCGCTCAGGCTAGCCTCGAACTCCTCACCTTGAGCAATCCACCCGCCTCGGCCTCCCCGAGTGCTAGGATTACAGGCGTGAGCCACCGCGCCCGGCCTGCATTTACATTTTTGATGGTGCATTTTCTTCTGCTGCAAGTTTCTAGACTGCTCCATGGGATCCCAGTATTTTTTAGAAGCTTCAGTGAGGCCGGGGGAATTCCCAAGGGTCATTACACTTTGGGTGTTTGTGTTGGATGTGATTGTGTAATACCATATCCCTCTGGGATATATGATCATTAGTTAATTCATTGACCAGTTAATTCAGCCTTTAGTGGAAAGCCTACTATGTGCTAGGCTTCATGCTAGGAACTGAAAACACGAAGTAGGACTGATTTTGACCTCAACTAACTCACAGTGTGGTGAAGAAAAGTACAAAAACAAATACTGTACTTACAATTCAAGATGTTAACTGCATAAAACTAAATTTGACCATTTTTTGTTAATTCTTTCTGAGCCCCAATTGTCTCATTTGCGAAACAGGGGTAATAACATCACCCTTGTAGCATGCACACTGTTATCCCCACAGAGCCTGGCTCCTCATACATCCTTGTGCCCCTCTCCCACACAAGCAGTGGCTTGGTGATGGAGAAGGGGGTGCTGCCCTCTCGGAGAGACTGATTCAACTTGGCTCTTTCGGGTTGCAAGAAAGAGCTGGGCAACCTTGAGGCTTGGAGACTTTTTGGGAGGAATTCTGCTCTCCAGCCACCTGGTCTGCAGTGATGTCTCTCTTGGGGTCTTTGTCTCTCTGTCTGCTTTCCATCATCAGTTTTCTCTGGGCTTTGATTGTGTCCATTAGTCACCATCCAATATGGAAGACCCACCCAGGTGCAGGCTCTGGTCCAGTGAAGTCTGTTCAGGGTAACCAGACTGATTTTTTTTTTCCAAAGTCCCAAATGCACCAAACATTGCTGTTTTCTGGAGACTGCAATAGGGGCCAGTGTAAATGGCTTCTGGCTGTAAGATGCAGACCTGAAGACCTGATCATTCTCCTCCCATCACAATGGCTAATGAACAGCTTAGTGTCAAAACTGTGGCCCTCCGCAATCAGGAAACTTGTGACATGGATTTTGAGTACTCACTTCACTCCTATTCTTTTTATTTGCTTACTTTTGTGTTCTCCTTTCATCATTGTCTCGCCAACCTTGGCTTGTTTTACCTTGACATGTATCTTTGTGAGTCATTTTAAATCCTTTCTGATTTAAAGTTGGGGAAAAACGAACAAATGATTACTAATAGGTACTTACTCCGTTCTGTTGATGGTTATGATTTCAACAGCTTCCTCCTCCTGTTCTCTGAGCAACCCATTTCCATGGCCACACCCTGAGTCACACTTTGCGTGGAACTGCTCCTCCACCCCAGCCTTAAACTTACTTTCATCTGATTTTCTAACTATGCTTCCTTGACTCCTTTATCTACACACCTGCCCTTCAGCCTCTCTGACACCTTCAGCGCCTTGACTTGGCCCATTAGTCCCCTTCCAGGCTCCCTTTCCCAACCAAACCAGACCTCAGGAGCCACCACTCTTCCCTCCTTTGTTCCTCCCGAGGCCCCTGCTCTGGGGTGCACAACACCAGAGCAGTTTGCCCACATGTCTTCCCCACGCAACCTAAGTGTGGCCAGAAAAACCACAGACAGGAGCGTCAACCATCCCTCTGTGCTCCCTCGGCCTGCTCAGAAGACCTCCTCCAGGTCCCTGGTCAGCGCTGTGTCCCGTCACTCATGTGTCCTATCTTGAAAGGCTTCCATTCCCCTCAAGTCCCCGCAGTGGGCATTTTTCAATCAGCATATTTCATCCTTTTGGCCACAGTGGTTGGTTCAAGGATGAGCATGAGACCAGCTTGGTCCAGCGAGAGAGCTTGGCCCCTGGACCAAACTCTCTTCCTAGGCAGCTTGGTTGTGCGGTCCAGTGGCTCAGGAGGTTGACTAGCTGTGTGTATGGGGGGACATGGGCATCACCTGGAGGGGCCTGAGGATGAAGCCAGCACCATGGAAGTCAGGGTGGAGAGATGGGGAGAGATGGCACTGATGGATCCTTTGAGAAGTCCTTGCCTTTAGGTTACTGGGCCAATTTAATTTATTCTCTTTTTGGAAGTTGGGTTTTCCATCATTACAATTTCCATCATTACAATTCAACAACTCTGAACTGAAGGGTCACTCTCCAGTTCTCACCTCACTTACCCAGTCTTACTAGGTGCCTTGTGCCCTATTTCATAGAGCAGGAATGGCTACAGTTAAGCTTTTGCCTCTAGCCAAGATTTAAAAAAAGGAAAGGAAAAGAAAACAGAAAAAAGAAAATGGTACTGTTCTCCTATTCTGTCCAAGAATAATCCTTCCATCTGTACTGGTAGAACCTGCCCAGTCCCTTCGGCATTTAGTTCAATGAACTCTACCAAGTGCAGTAGAACGTGAGCCTGTTTGTTTGCTGCTGCACCCCCAGTGCCTAAACGGTAACTGACACAGGGTAGGAACTCAGTACGTATTTGCCAAATGGGTGAGTGACTGCATTAGCTTCCTATTGCTGCTGTAATAAATGACCACAGATTTTAGTGTTGTAAACCAGCGCCGATGGGTTATGTTACAACTCTGGAGATTGGAAGTCCAAAATGGGTCTCCCTAGGCTAAAATCAAGGTGCTGGCGGCACTGCATTCCTTCCTGGAGGCTCTGGGAGAGGATCTATTAATATCTCCTTTCCTTTCGTAGCTCCTAAAGCCTGCCTGCATTCTTCGCTTGCTGCCCACTTCCATCCTTAAAGCCAGCAGTGGCTGGCTGGGTTTTTCTCATGATGCCCTCCCACGGTTCTGACTCTTGTGCCCCTCTCTTCCTCAGCTGAAGGACTTTTGTAATTACATTGGGCCTACCCGGAAACTCCAGGATAATCTTGTTTTAAGGTAAGCTGATTAGCAACCTTAATTCTACCTGCACCCTTAATTTCCCCTTCCCATGTAAAATAGCATAATTACATGGGGGTTAGGACATGGGCATCTTGTGGGGGAGACATTATTCTGCTTAGCACGGTGACTATTTTGTGCTGGGTGCTGAGCTAAGCAGAGGGGAATTAAGCCTGAACAACACATGCTCCCTGATCTCCATTCATTCATGGGAGAAGCACCCCACTTCCCATGCTCCTGAGAATTTGGGGAGTCAAGAAAGGCTTCCAGGAGGAAGCGGTGCCAAAGCAGACAAGTGACAGATGAGCCGAAGCTAGTCAGGCCGAGAGTAGAAGTTTAAGGGGAAGAGAGTTCCAAGCAGAGGGGCTAACCCACTCCAGACACTCCCTGAAGACAGAGTGTGGGGTGTGCAGGGGGCAGAAGAGGTTAATAGGGCCATCCAGCAAGAAGGTCAAATGAAGGACAGCGAGGTCGCCTTGCAAGGCAAGGCAAAGCGGGGACTATTAAGGAGTCTGGACTTTATCCCCAAGGCAAGGAGAAGCTATTTAAATGGGGGCGTAACATGATCAGATTCATAGATCAGAGACATTTCCCAGGCTGCCCCATGGAGACGGTCACAGAGGGAGCAGAAGGCTGAGTGTTTGTGCCCGAGACCCAGCACAGGGGGACGCTCCGAGTTTAGGGAGGGCTTTGTAAAACGGAAGAAACACGAGTAGTTTAAATGCTGGTGGGAAGGAACTGAAAGAGGGGGACGAGCTAAACGTACAGGAAAGTAGTCAGGCGTGGTGATGCAAACCTGTAGTCCCAGCTACTTGAGAAGCTGAAAAGGGAGGGTCCCTTGAGATCAGGAGTTCGAGGCCCAGCCTGGGCAACATAGTAAGACCCCTCCTTTACAAAAAAAGAAAAAGATACAAGAAAAGTGGGAGGAAAATAGATACAGTGGGAGGAAAATAGACATGTGAGGTTCCAGAGAAGGCAGAAGAGGAGATCCCCAGAGGAAGGATTAGCACTTTCTTTACAACATGAGGAAAAGAGCAATGGTAGGACACAGAATAGTGTGTAGATGTAAGGGCAAAACTGAGGGAGTCATGGTCTGTTGGTTTCCAAGTTATTTGTGAAATAGGAGATGGGGTCACTGACTGCAAATGAGGGGCAGGTGCCAGGGTTAGGGGCATAGAGAGCATAGAGAAGCATCTGGGGAACATGGGCGATAAAAAGCTGGCTTGAGATGTGCAGTCTCCTCCTTGGAAGTATCAAGGGTCCAGCAGAGGGTGGCAATCATGAAGTTATAATGGCCCTAACCGTGTGGTTATAGTCTGCAAACCTGGAGGGGCCAGATCTCCTTCCCTACCCCCCTCCCCTCCCCTCCCCCCTCTCTCTTCTCTCTTCCCCTTTTTCCTTGTAGGTGGAAATGTGTCATGTACAGTTATCAATTGATTGCTTCTCTGCTCTAAATTCACCCTTCACTGCCTGCTCTGCAAACATGGAGATGGGTCCTTTAAATGCTTCTTCTGCCAACTGACATGTTATGAAACATTATCAGTAGAGGGCGCTGGAGAGACATTGCAAGAGAAAGGGTCCTTTTTTGTTTTGTTTTGTTTTCTGGTTCTGGCGTGCTGATCTTGGCAGGCCCTGAGCTTCTCCAGCGCCAGGCTCCTGTGGCGCGTGGTGGCTAGCAGCTTTCCGCAGCACCTGTGTGGGTGGTTGTGGTGCAGCAGCTCCAGTGAGAAGCTCTTCATTAACAGTTTCATCTAGCACCCTACAGGGTGGATTTCTAACAAATTCCAGAGGGCAAATTTCTAGCATATTCCACAGTGTGGATACACAATGACTTCTCTGCCATTCAATTACTCATGACTGTGCCCTCTCCCAGGAGGCCTGGATTTCAGGCCTAATGGAGTTCCTTTCTGGAGCACTCCATCTTGGCCTAGGGAGAGTAGTTGCTCCTTATGTCGGCTAGTGCTATATTCTTTAGAATTCTCTTTGCTTTTTTGCCAGCCAGTCACTTGTTACACTGATCCTGTCTTAATTAATAATTCTTCATATTAAACTTTACCTGTTTAAACTTCCGTGTGGCTTATGTCTCCTGATTGGACCTTCACGGATGCATAACTGGTACCAGCAAGTGTATCAGGAGATAGACACACAAAGACGGGATTTGGGGACAGGTTTGGTTATGCCTTTGGCCTGGAGTACAGTGCTGAGCTCCTTGCCAGTGGGAAATGAGATGCTGGTAACTTATGACATGCAGTGACCTCACAATTAACCCAGCTACCACTTGTTGATTGTGATGAAATGCCAGCTGAGGCACATGCCTTGGAAGCTGAGTGGCTACTGTACTTGGCAGTGACGACAGTAATGCTGACTATGAAGTAATGCTCTGTGGTGTGGAATGGATCCTTGGTGTGCACTTGAGCACTTAACGGAGAGAAAAATGACAGATTCAGGTCTTTAACTCTCAGTTTAAGTTCTGGTCTGAGAACCAGACAGCTTCCACGGCAGCTCGAAAAGAATCTCTCATTTCTTGTATCCACAGGGCTACTATTGTTGAAAATTGAACACAAATTGAAATGTGCAGGTTGCTGAATCATGACGACAGTTGAATTCACAGCCCACCGAGTGTGTCACTGAAAGCTGGAGCATTAACTGGTAAAGAATGGGACCTTAAAGCTTGGAATAGAAACATACGTTTGGATCCAGATGAAACCGACAACCTCTCGTGGAAGCTAAAAAGCCAGACAGGTGGATCAGGCCAGTTATTAACTTATTGCCTCTCAGCTCCAAATCCATCTCATGTTACCTGCTCTGCAAAATATGAAATGGGACTTTAAATACTGTTTTTTGCCAGACAGCACGATGCCAAACCATGTCAGTAGACGGTGCTGGGGAGATATTGCAGGAGGAAGAAGTTTTCCTTCCTTCTTCTGATATACTCCTGTCGGCAGACTCACGCCACATGGGCGTCTTCTCCAGCGCCCGGCTCCCAAGCAGAACAGTGCTCAGAAGCACCCCACGGCCAGAAGCTTCCCTGGCACTCCCATTTGCGCAGTTTTATAGCAGAGTGTCTCTGCTAAAACACCTCCATGTGAACAGCTTTCCTTAGCACCCTAGAACGTGGATTTCTGGCAACTTTCCAGTCTATTCTGCCAGTGTGGTACCATAGTGACTTCTCTTCCATCCGGTGACCCACTGTCCCATCCTTTGCCTGAGGGGAGGGGAAGGGACCCTGCTTTGGGCTCTTTGTCTCAGCCTGGGGACAGTAGGTACTCCTTATACTGGCTATCCCTATTTTTGTGACACTCATCTTCTCACTAGCCAATCCCTTGCGACTCCAATCACTCGTTACAGTTATTAATATTTCACGTTAAACTTCCTGTGTTCAAGTCACCTCTGGTTTCTGCCTCCTGATTGGACCCTAACTGATGCAGATCAGGAGCTCAAAGAAGAGAATCTGCCCATGGTGGCTCCTGCCTGTAGTCCCAGCTACTTGGGAGACTGAGTTGGGAGGGTCACCTGACGCCAGGAGTTCGAAACCAACCTGGGTGATAAAGTGAGACCCTGTTTCAGGAGGAAAAAAAGAAACAACGAGAATCGTATCTGAAGGTCAGATTTGGTTTTTTCCTCAGTATGTCCAATAACCTGTTCCTTATTCCTTATCTTGAATAATGGTTTCACTCAGTCACATAGGCTAGAAACCTGGGTGTCATCTGAAACTCCTCTGTGTCCCCTGCTGTCCCACACATCAATCACTAGGTCAAGTCACTTCTATCTGCTGAATATTTTCATCCTCCCTTTCCCCCTCTCACCCCATTCCCACTTGCACTATTGAAGGGCAGCCCGTGCTTGGAGGATGCAGTAGCCTCCTAACTCTGCCTGTATTCTCACCTCAAATTCATTCATTCTCCACACCTCAGACAGAGCCATCTTACTAAAGTAAAACTTGATCTTATCATTCCCCCGTTAAATCTCCAAATGGGTACCCATTGTTTGTAATAGTGGACTCCAAACCTTGTTCCTACACTCTGATCAGTAAAAGGTTTTGAGCATGCAACCCCAATATATATACATTGAATTATAAACACATTCTCCTATACTTAAAATTATGATTGTAATAAAAAGTATACAAAAAGAATTAAGATGGACAAGGTAAAAAACCAAGTAGATGCTCTAGTATTTTCTTTCCACACCTCAATAGTTATTTTTGAAGTCTCCTGGGAAGGATTTGCCCATTTTGGAGACCACTAATTAGTCAAACAAAACAATAGCTTAATGTGGCATGCAAAGTCCTTACAATGACCCTTACTTGATATTAAACTTGTCTTAAAATGACTTTACCTGTGCCACATTCTCTACTTTCCAGTTGAAGTTAGGGGCTTCTGTCCAAGATCCCAGAGTCCTTTTTTCATAGTTTTGCCCTAGCAGTTTTTATCAATGGCAGCTCCAGAATTTCCACCTCAGAAGACTGACAGGCAGGACTTTGTTGGGGTGGTTGGGTTTGGAGGGATTGCAGCTCCCCGGCTTGTCCTAGATCATAGATACTTACGTGGGATGACTTTAGTGGGGGCTGTTGAACGTGATGGGGATACTGAAGTGTCCTGGCACCCCCCAATTGGCCCACACTGGTCAGCCCACCTCTGGAATGATCTGTTGCTGGGGCAGCTTGGGCACATCTGAGGGCTTGGTGCAGGAGCCTGCCAGGGTCTGTTTACGGGGAGCTCAGCGGGAGGGAAGAGCACCAGGGCACACATGTCTGGCTCAAGACTGATAGGCCAGGGCCAAGGGCAAAGTGGTCTGAGAGGCCTGTTGAGTCTGTTCCTTTCACCAAACTCCAAACCAAGACCGTGTTGCAGATGACGTGAGAGAGGCAGGTGGGGCCACACCCTGCAGAGTCTCACAGGCCACGCACGGTGAGCCCCTCAGGATGTGTGGTGGGACACTACAACAGGGCGTGGAGCCAGGGAGTTACGCAGCCTGGTTCATGTTGTGCCTATACCACTCTGGCTGCCTGGTGGAAACTAGACTGCGGGGGACAGGTAGGAGTCAGGTTAGCTTTGCATGGGCCCTGTGGCAGCAATGGGGCCTCAGGTGGGCCCTGCTTCTAGCCGTCATTGCTACTTTGGGCCCCCAACAAGGGACATGATCAAGAGCGTGCTACATTAGAGGAAGATCCAATGGGGCAACCAAGAACACATGTGACACATGCCCTGGGCAGCTGAGGATTTGATAGGAGATGGAGTTCCTAGAGAGCAGGTGGGGTCGGGGGCAGAACGAAGGGCCGACTTATGGCTGTGACTGCGGCCTCAGTTTTCATCCTGGGCTAGTAGCTAGCTTGGGCTGGAAACATGGATTACACCTTTATTGCCATTTGCTTTCCATGGAACAGTAAGAGTTCACTTTTTGACTGGTGCACTGTTAATATGAATACACACACATATATATATATAATATTCATTGCAAAAGAGATATATGAATACTTGGAAATTGATAAACTTCCTTGGGCTTTTGAAACCACCCTTCGCACAAACACGAAAGAAGTACAAAGTCTCATTATAAATGAAAACGGATGGCGATGACCACGAGTCAATAGTACTTTGCACTTCAACCACCTTCCAGCAGAGCATCTCAAAGGGCTGGGTATATCTGGACACCGAGCCCTTCCACATAGATTAGGAGGCTCTGTGACTATTACTTCTCTTAAGACCTAAGTGTGACCCTTGTCGGGGTGAAATTAGAAGCTGTTTCCCAAATCACAGAGACATTGAATAACAGCTTTGGTCAGGAAATGGGTATTGCATTCGGTTTGTCATAACAAGTCCCTGGCCTAGGCAGATGGAATATTGCAGAAATGTGCATGTGTGAATGGTCTTGTGCACACACGTGGGTGTGGGGTGGGAGGTGGAACTTGATACAACCAGCAGGAGGCTGGCTGTCGCAGGGCATTGACTTTGGCAGCAGGAATAATTCAGATCCTGCCCTTACTCACTGTGTGACTCCAGAATTAACAAATATCCATGGGCCCCAGTGTCCTCTTCTGGAAAATGAAGATTATAATTTCTACCTTGATGAGTTATATGTGGATTAGACAATCCAATTATGCAAAATATCTAGTATATAATCGGTACTGAATACATATAACTTCACATAGCTCATTCTTAATGACTGCTTAATTTTAAAAAGTTTAGAATGACTATTGTTTTTGTAAAAATAATGTGTAATTATTATATAAAATCCACAATCATACAGAAAGGTACAAAGAAGAAAGTAACAAATCATAAAATTTCCTACCACCAAGAAATAAACTTTTTTTTAACATTTGGTGGTGATCATTTCATATCTCTTTCTGTGTAAATAATAGATACATGAATGGCTTAAAAATAACTACATATTGTATATTAAACACATATAACCTTCATTTTGATCTATAAAACAGAAGCTAAAGAAACTATAGTAAGATGAAAGAATCTCTGAACTTTAAATAAATGCTTCTGTACGTGGTATCTGTTCCTTCAAGATTCATTAAAGTTATGAAAAGAGATAAAAATAGGATTCTTTTTAATCTGCAGTTTCCATTTTTGCTCACAGGTGCGTATTTCCTGAACTGGTGCATGTCTGAGGGTTTCTGCTTAGAGCTTTTACATGGGGATGGCATCTTTCTCCTCCACCGCCCTCCCAGTCAGTCTTCCCCAGCCCCGTAAATGGCACCAATGCTCACACTGTTGCTCAAGCCAAAGGCCTCGAGTTACCCTTCTCCTCACTCCTCACATCCGATCCATTACCAGGTCCTGTTGTTTCTGCTTTCCAGAAGTTCTAGCAGGTGCACATCTTCATCTCCACTCCATTGTTGTTTCCTGCCCGGATACTGTCGCGACTCCCAGCCGGTCTCCCTTCTTCCCTTCTTGCTCTCTTCCCCCTCTAATTTCTCTCTACTCATGGACCAGGATGTGGTGGTTTAAAACATGTCTGCTATTTTTTTTTTTGACACTTCTGTCATGAAGTGATGGAATCTAGTTCCTTTTCCCTTGAGTGTGGACCTAGTCACCTGCTTCTATGGATAGAATGTGGTGGGAGTGTTGTCCGTGACTTCCAAGGTTAGCTCATAAAAGACAATACAGTGTCCATGTGGCTGTCCCTCCTGGGGTGGCTTGTCTCAGAACCCATTCACCGTTCTGTGAGGGAGCCCAGGCCACACGGGGAGGTTGTGTGCAGGAGGTTGCGTGTGGGTGTTACCAGACAGCACAGCTGAGGTCCTCGCGGCAGCCACACTAACAAGCAGATACATGAGCGAGGAAACCTTCGCCAGGACGCCAACTCCTTACTGTTGGAAGGCAGCCACATAAGAGACCTTGAGCAAGAACCCCCTAGCTGAGTCGAGCCAGCCTCTAGAATTGTGAGAATGGTAATGGGTGTTGTGGTTACTTTGCATCACGAAGCTTGGGGTGGTTGGCTACACAGCAGTAGATAACGGCCACACAAAGTGATCTTCAGATAGGAATAGTCACTTCTCCACTTGACAGCACTTAATGGCTTAGAATTGAGTTTAAAATAAAATCAAAATCCAATCCTACCATGCCGGGCCCTGCCTGCCGCCTGCTACCCCTTTCCTCTTGCTCAGCGTGCTCCAGGCTCCTGGGCTCCTTCTCTGCTCCTGTAGACACAGGTGGTTTCAGGTCTCAGGGCCTTCATCACTCGTGCTTGTCCCTGCCTGAAATGGACTTCCTGTACCTCTGGACGGGGCTGGATCTTTCTCATGTTCCAGACCTTAGCCCGAGCATCGCCTCTGCAGAGGGTTCCTCCCTCATCCTCCCTCCTGTCACAGCACCGTGCTTGGTTCCCTCCAAAAAGACATCACGCTCAAAAATTAGCTTGGGATGCCTTTATTTGATTAATTGCATGTCCTCTCCAACTCACACCAAGTCCAAACATAAGCTCCATCCGACAGCAGTCTTAGTCTTGTTCATTCTCAGAACCTACAGTAGTATTTGGCACATCGTAGGCACACAGTAAATGTCATTAGAATGAACGACTCTCGAGGGAGGGCTATTTGCGATTTGCCACCTTTACGTGGAAATCCTACGTAACATTGAAACATTGCGTCTGATGGCATTTCCACATATAGGAAATGGAATCTGAGCTAATTAAAAAAGAATGACTGTTGCCTGTCACCACTCCATTCATTCATTCATTCAAGTACAAGATTCCTTCTAAAATGTAGGGATAAACAAGTAACAAGCATTACATCCACGGCGCAATGCTAGGATGTGGCAAGTCTAGGAAGGAAAACAAAGCAGAGCAAACGAGTGGAGAGTGATGGGGACTGTTTTAGATGGCGTGGTCCAGAAAGGCTTTCTGAGAAGGTGACTTGAGCAAAAACCTGAATGAAGTGAGGGATGGAGCTGCGTGAGGATCTGACAGTCTCTTAGCAGAGGCGACAGCAGTGCAAAGGCCCTGAGAAGAGAGTCTGCCTGGTGTGTTTGAGAGGCAGCAGTGAGGCCGGTGTGGCCAGGGCAGGAGGACAGAGGCAAGAGATGAGGCCAGGGGGACTCCAGAGGCCAGCCAGGAAGGGTTTCTGAGGCTCTGGTGAGGTCTGTGTCTTTTATCCTAAGATCCGATTTTTGTTTCAAAGAACACTCCAGTTGCTTGTTGAGAGACTGGACCCAGAGAGGCAAGAGTGGGAGCAGGACAACTGGTGAAGGGCTTCCACATCAAGGTCCTTGGAACATTCCAGGCCAAGTTTTGAGCAGGGCCTCTGAGAAAGTGTGGCCCAGCCCCAGATGCCAGTGGAGCCCCCGGGGGTCAGGCTGTGTAGACTTCTTGGGAAAGTGTTGGCTCCTCAGAATCAGCATCTTAATTCAGTCCTTTGCTGCTGGGACATGGCCTGTCTCTCCCCATACGTCTGCTCTACGAAACTGCAAGCAGAGTGGAGGCTCTTTGGGCCAGGAGCTTCTGCTGCTCAGTTTGCACAAACATGCATCGTCGTCACAGGCTCGCGCCCCGTGTGTCTTGGTTATGAGGCCACGGGCTCCTGAATGGTGGACATTCCCCAAACACCTCTTTTCCCAGGTTTGGAAATGAAATCCACACTTTGAGAGGGAGAAATAAATGGGGGAAGAGAGAAAGCAAGAATCCAGCCAGGCTTGCCTGGGTAAACGCTAAGTCCCTTAAATTGGTTTTACTTCCACTGAATGCATCTAATTAAGCTTTTTAAAATTTCAGTTTGAGTTATGCATGTTTTTAAAAGTTCTTACTTGGCATGTGAATTGCTTCCTCAGTAAATTCAAACATCGAGCGTCTATTCACAGAATGAAGCGAATATTTCATGCTTGGGAAACCATCGTTAAATGAATGTATGGTAGAAAGGAGTGGGCGAGACTAGGGCACGGCGGGGGTGGGTGTCACCGTGGCCCCGTCCCTGTGCTCCTCACCCACCTCCTCTGTCCTCTGCTCCCCAGGGTGCGTGTCAAGGGCACAGGGCGCTGGAGGAGGGTTCCCAAGGGGACTGTCTGGAAGGCATCGTTCCTGGCTTCACGGAGTTCACTTACTTTGATCTAATTTGTTTACTCATTAAATTCATTAAAGGAGCACCTTGTGTGCGGGCGTCTGAATAGCTAAACCAACTGGTAAACACTACGGTGTTGTTGGATTCTTAAAACAAGCTGGGGAAGAAGGTGTTTTAGCTTCATTTTCAAATTGTGAAGACAGGCAGCAAGAGTAGGTGTGTTGCTCAAAATCAGACAGCAGAGGCCGGGTGCAGTGGCTCACGCCTGTAATCCTGGCTCTCTGGGAGGCCGAGTTATGAGGATCGCTCAAGGTCAGGAGTTCGAAACCAGCCTGAGTGAGAGCGAGACCCCGGCTCTACTATAAATAGAAAGAAATTAATTGGCCAACTAAAAACATATAGAAAAAATGAGCCGGGCATGGTGGTACGTGCCTGTAGTCCCAGCTACTTGGGAGGCTGAAGCAGAAGGATTGCTTGAGCCCAGGAATTTGAGGTTGCTGTGAGCTAGGCTGATGCCATGGCACTCTAGCTTGGGCAACAGAGTGAGTCTCTGTCAAAAAAAAAAATCAGACAGCAGGTTGCAGGTCATGTGCCCGGCCCTCTGCAGCCACTTTGTCCGAGGGTGTTGAGTAACAGTGCGATGGGTGGCAGGCACTCTTCCTTCACCTGCCAGCTCCAGGGCCAGCCCGGCATGTAGCCCAGAAACCCGGGCACCTTCTCTGGTTTTTCCTCACCTTTGCCATGAGATCTGCTTGCTCTCAATTCTGTCTGGCTGTACCTCCCCAGCCTCCCTCCTGCCGGCCTGCTGTGGCCATTCACGGCCTAAATCACCACTATATCCCCTAGCTAGAGCTCTCAGGACACCCTCTTCCAAACAAACTCTCTACAAAACAGCCACTTACTAGTATTATTGTGCTTACTAGTATTATTGCGCACTGCCCTTTCAATGATCCAGGTTGCATTTTCTATATTTCTAAAATGTTTAAGGCTTTTAATTACCGTATGATCAAAAAGGACACGATTTTAAAGACAACAAAACACTTAAGCGTCATTTTCATTAACTTTAATCGTTACTAACTTCAACTGTGATCTCATTAGGCTGAAATGAAAATGATCCTTTGCGAGTCATTGGATTGTCTTAGACCCAAAGCTATTGCTAACATATTTTACCATATCTAGAAGTGGAAGATCCTTTTCCGTTTCCACTTTGCTCAAGTTGTTCCCCAAGATATTTAGTTAAACTTCATTCTGGCTTTCCAGAACGAAAGAAGTCTTCCCTGGCTGCCCTCGAGCGAATGTTTGCATTGTCTGACTTTATCGTGTCCTATTTCCGTGGGGAAAATTCCAGAGGTGGTGGGGAGCAAATTGTACTAGCTCATGTCTTCTCTCCCTAATTAAATGTTTGAGGAACAGGCAGAGAGTTGGGAATATGAGAGAAGCCAAAGTAGGCCCTGGAACCCTTTCTTGTGCTAAATATAGAATTGGAGGAGAGAGGAGGGAAATAAGAGCTTGGACCTGCCCCCAAGCTTTCTTGGAGATTTCTCTCATTCTTGCTCAGATCTTCCTTCCCTTTCTTCCTTCTTCCTTCCCTTTCTCCCCAATTCCCTCACCCCTTTGTTTGGTGTTCTGGAAACCATAGGGAGTAAATATTAATCTCACTTCCAGGGGCAGTTTTTAATAAAGGGGAATCCAATAAACACTATCTCTGATGAAAATACCTGCTCGACTCTCAAAATGTTGCTTTTTTTCACCCTCCGTTTTCTCCTTTTCCTTATCTCTTAGCATTGAATTTCATTGAGTGCCCTTGGACACAATTTTCCTTCTTTGATTCTTTTTGTTCTTTTCAGTGTACTGTCTTGGGTTTCCTTGTTGTTTATTTTTCATTTGGAACTAAAGTTAAGTTTCATTTGGAATGAGTTAAAAAGTACAGAAAAGCAGACAAATTATTTCAGTCCCCACAAGCATGGCCTTTTTGGGTCTGTCCCCTTTCCCACCTGTTCCCTGCTTGCTGGCCAGTTGCAGAGTTTGTTATACACACAGCGTATTAATCAGGTAAAGCTCTGCTCTGATTTTGAACGTGTTTCATTCATTTCAAAAGTAAAGTAAGTTTTCCTTTACTTAATGAGCCTAGTCTCTGCTCATAATACGTGAAAAATAAGTGTTTTTTTTTTTCTGCCACCCCAGGCTTCTGGGGTAGGAGCTCGGAGCGGGGCCAAAGCATGCCAGCCTTTGCCCTCCATTGCAAACAGTGGAGTGGCTCTCAGCTCAGGAGCTTGTGCTACAGGAGAGTTTGCACAAACACAAAGTTGAGAAACACTGCCTGCTAAAAGGAGTGCAAAAGGCAAAGGACAAACTGGCTGTCTTCTGAGGTGGAGACTTTTCTGTGTTGTCATTAGCTGTTGGCTATCAGACCGGGATCTTGGAGAACACAGGAAGGATCAAGTTCAACCAGTTTTCCAATGAGAGACCCCATTGGTAATAGCTGACCTAAGAAAGGCCACCTCTCTCTACTTAGTAAGTTACTTAATCTTAATCTCTTTGGTACCCAGTTTCCTATATTTAAAATTTAGGGGGTGAAACCACGTGTTCCCTAAGATTCTTTCATGTTAGCCATTCTATGAACCAGTGAAAGCTATTTGTTTTCCATGAGCACACATCCCAGAAAGTACTCAAGGTAGGCCTTACAAGTGTTCCTGTAATCTTGTAATTGCCCAAAATGAGGAGGGAGTATTTGGGGGAGAAGCCTTTCCTCCTTCCTTCCTTCATGGCTTTTTAATAACCTTAGTTACCATTTTTTGAATATCTTTAGAACTATAATCTTTTGTTTGTTTGTTTGTTTAGCTCATAAACAACAGAAATTGATTTCTCAAGGTTCCTGAGGTTAAGAAGTCCAAGTTGTCTGGTCTGGTGGCCCAATCTTTTGTCTTTTGAGGCTACAGTTGATTTTGATAAACAATCGTTTTGAGCCAGGTCTTATGAACACAGTGAGTGGCCAAGGATGATGCCACAACACTGGCTGAAATGGTGTACCAGAGAGCACGATGCGGACTTGGAAATGCTGTCTGCCAGTCACTGGGCCACAGTTCATGCTCCTTGCCAAACGCAGAATTGCAAATGAAAAATTTCCCTAATATCAAAGGAATAATGCACCAGAGCCTTCCCTTTCTTTTGATCCATTTGTTTTCTTACTTCTGGAATTTTTGTTGGGTTTTTTTTTTTTTTTTTTTTTGAGACAGGGTCTTGATCTGCCCCCTAGGCTGGAGTGGTGCAGTGGCGCCATGATAGTTCACTACAGCCTTGAACTCTTGGACTCAAGCAATCCTCCTGCGTGCCACCGCATCTGGCTAGTCTTTTAAAATTGTTTTGTAGAGGCAGGATTTCACTATGTTGTCCAGGCTGGTCTTGAACTCCTGGCCTCAAGCAATCCTCCACCTCAGCCTCCCGAAGTGTTGGGATTATAGGCGTGAGCCATCAAGCCTAGCAGTTTCTAGGGTTTTTATTAATAACTGCTAACTTTGATGACTGATTTAGGTTGTACTAGACACCCCCATTTTTTTCTTTAAAATTTGCTCATTTGTTCAGCTCCTGCAAAAGAACTTTGGTGTTTCATATGTCAAAATATGTGGAATAATAATTGCAACAACATTCTCCTTGTTCCAGTTTACTTTAAAAATTAGTCCAAATCTTTATTTACTCTTCAGCTTTCTTCAAAGCAGTTAACCATCATTTAAAGAAAATAGGATCTTCTGAACTTTTCAGCAATACCACAGGCTGTAGGTACTTGTGTGGGCATGGTAAATATTACAGACAGATGGTTTCTAGCCCAGCATAACTAAGATACCATTTCTAACCACAGCATAGTGCAGACATAGAGTGAAAAGCCACTTGACTGGGGCTATTGCAGGAATTCAGGCATCTTGTGGATGGCTGGATTTATAGGGCCTTTTCTTTCGACTGGAAGATTTCACATTTCTGAGATTCTGACTTCTTCCCTGCCTTCTATATATAAACTGTGGTAGTCATCTTCTGACACGGCTTCCAATAATACTCACTGCCTGGTATTCAGTACTTTGTGTCATTCCCTCCTCGTAAGTGTGGGTTGGATCTAGTGGCTTGCTTCTAAGGAATAGAATACACAAAAGTGATGGGATGTCACTTCCATGATTAGGTTGCAAAAGATGGAGATTTCTATCTCACTAACACTCTTTATCTTCTCCTGGCACTCTCTCTTGATCTATCAGCTTGCTCAGTCTGATGAAGCAACTTGTCATATGGAGAAGCTCAGGTGGCAAGGAACTAAAGGTGGCCTCTGGGAAATAGCCATCAAGAAACTAAATCCCCCAGTTGGAAAACCCATGAGGAAGTGAATCCTGCCAACATCATTGTCTTAGTCCATTTGTGTTGCTATAACAGAATACCACACATTGGGTAATTTATAAACAACAGAAGTTTATTTGGCTCACAGCTCTGGAGGCTGGGAAGTCCAAGATCAAGAGGCTGCATCTGATGAGGACCTTCTTGCTGCATCATCCCATGGCAAAAGTTGGAAGGGCAAGAGAGCACACACGCCAGAGAGAAGGAAGGAGGCTGAACTCATCCTTTTATCAGGAACCCACTCCCAGAACAACTAAAGCACTCCCATGATAATAGCATTAATCCACTCTTGAGGGTAGAGCCCTCATGACCTGATAACATCTTAGAAGTCCCATCTGTTATTACTGTTGCATTGAGGATTAAGTTTCCAACCACTAACTTTGAGGGACACCTTCAAACCATAGCATTCCACGCTTGAGCCCCCAAATTCACATCCTTTTTACATGCAAAATATATTCATTCCATCCCAGAAGCCCCCAAAGTCTTAACTTATTCCAGCATCAACTCAAAAGTCCAAAGTCCAGAGTGTCATCTAAATCACATATGGGTGAGACCCAAGGCAAGAGTCATCCTAAGGCAAATTCCTCTCCAGCTGTGACTCTGTGATATTAACAAGTTATGTGTTTCAAAATACAACTGTGTGACAGGCATAGGATAAACATTCCCATATCAAAAGGGAGAAATAGGCAAGAAGAAAGGGGCAACTGCTTTCAAGTAAGTCTAAAACCCAACAGAGAAAACAACATTAAGTCTTAAAGCTGGAGAACAATCTCCTGTGACTTCATGTCCTCCATCCTGGGCACACTGGGCAAGAATTGGACCCCCAATGCCTTGGGCAGTGTCGCCCCCATGGTTTTGCTGGACTTAGATCATCCAGCAGTTCTCTTGGGTTGGAGTCTCATGCCTGCAGCTTACCCAGGCTAGAATTTCATGCTATAGCTCTACAGTTCTTTCTGGGGGCTTGGTAGCGGCCCCACAGCTACCAGGCATTGCCCTGGTGGAGCTCTCTCTGGTAGTGCTGCCCCTGGGACAAGTCTCTCTGCCTATGATCCCAGACTGTCTGCAACATCCTTTAAAATCTAGTTGGAGGAAGCCATGCCTCCACAGCTCTTGCATTCTGCACACCTGCAGAATTCGCTCCCCATGGATCCCACCAAAGCTTACCACATACACCCTCTGGAGTGGTGGCATGAGCTACACCTGAGCCCACTTAAGCCACAAATGAGGTGGCTGAGGAGCACTGCACCAGAGTGCTGGGAGCAGAGTCCTGAGGCAGCCCTGGGCAGTGAATGCTAAGGTCCTGCAATGGCACCTTTCTGGAAACTTTGCCCTCAAGGTCCTAGATGGGATCAGTAGCCTGGACGATCTCTGAAATGCCTTTAGGATCATTCACCCTTTGTGTTGATGAATGGCACCGGCTCTCTTCTATTAGGATTAATGTCTTTAGCAGACAGTCTCTTGGCTGCACCCTTGGTTTGCTCTCCTAAACATACCTTTTCCCTCTTTACGTGGCCAGGCTGCAAATTTTCCAAATCTTTCTGCTCTGCTTCCCTTTTAATTATAAATTCCATCTTTAAATCATTTATCTCCTCTTGCATCTTATTATATGTGGTTAAAAGTAGCCATGTAGCTTCTGCAATATTTTGCCTAGAATTTTTTTCCACCAGGTATCCTAGTTTATCACTCTTAAGTTCTGCCTTCCAAAAAGCCCTCTGGCATGAACAGAATTCCCCCAAGTTCTTTGAAGCTGTATAACAAGGATGACCTTTACTCCACCTTCCAATACCTTGTTCTTTAGTTCCATCTGAGACCATATCAGAGTGGCCTTTACTTTCCATATTTCTACTAGTATTCTGATCACATCATTTAAGAATCACTTAGAATCTCTAAGAAGTTCCAGACTTCCCTTACAGTTCTTCCTGTGTTCTAAGACCTCACCAGAATTACCCTTTATGCTCCATTCTTGGCAATTTAGCCTTTTTCTACCCTTTTCCTCCAAATTCTTCTAACCTCTACTCATTACCCAGTTCCAAAGCTACTTCCACATATTCAGGTATTTGTTTTTGTTTTTTAATTTATTTTTATTTTTTTGAGACAGAGTCTCACTCTTTCACCCAGGCTAGAGTGCTGTGGCATCAACCTAGCTCACAGCAACCTCAAGCTCCTGGGGCTCAAATGAGCCTTCTGCCTCAGCCTCCTGAGTAGCTGGGACTACAGGCATGTGCCACATGCCCAGCTAAATTTTTCTGTATATTTTTAGTTGTCCAGCTAATTTCTTTCTATTTTTAGTAGAGACGGGGTCTCGCTCTTGCTCAGGCTGGTCTCGAACTCCTGAGCTCAAATGATCCACCTGCCTTGGCCTCCCAGAGTGCTAGGATTATAGGTGTGAGCCACCGCACTTGGCCATAGTCAGGTATTTGTTATGGCAACATACACACTTCTCAGTACCAACTTTCTGTCTTAGTCCATTTGTGTTGCTATAACAGTATACCACACCCTGGGTAATTTATACATAATACAAGTTCATTTAGCTCACAGTTCTGGAGGCTGGAAAGTCCAAGATCAAGAGCCCAGGTCTGGTGCGTGCCTTCTTGCTGCATGATCCCATGGCAAAAGATGGAAGGGCAAGAGAGCGCAGATGCCAGAGAGAGGGGAGGGGGCCAAACTCATCCTTTTATCTTGAACCCACTCCCACAATAACAGCATTAATTCATTCTTGAGGGCAGAGCTCTTGTCACCTAATCACCTATTAGAGGTCTCACCTCTCAGCATTGTTCCATTGGTGATTAAGTTTCCAACACATGAACTTTGGGGGCACATTGAAGCCATAGCAACTGTGTGAGGGGGCTTTAACCAGATCCTTCAGACAGTCTTGACTGACACCTTGATTGCAGCCTTGTGAGAAACTCTGAGACAGAGGACACAGCTAATTTGTGGGTTCTTGTGGGCCTGGATTTCTGACTGAGAGAAATTGTGAGATAATAAACTTTGTTTTAAGCCACCTTAAGGTTTTGGGATAATTTGTTAGGCAGCAAAAAATAACCAACACATCATCTAAGATTGTTAAGAACATTCACCCTCTTACCTAGCAGAACTCCTTTCAGTGTCTCAAGTGTTTTGCTTACAGATTTAATTTCACTGAAGTTTGCCCTCAGAGGGGTAGGACTCAGTCACCTTGAAGGTTCCCTTTAGCCATAAATTGCAGAGCCAAGTTCTTTGCTCCAAAAAACAGTCATTCATTTTTTCATCCTTACGAAATAAGAAGGTTCAGTTTATTGGTCCAAGACTGCCCAGCTGGCGTGCAGAAGGCTGCTGGTGTGAGTGGGTTCGGGCCAGCCTGAGCAACCATGACCCTCACAAGCTCCTCTGTGCCTCCTCTGTCCTCTCCCACTCGGGGTGGGCTCTGACTCGAAACCCTTCCAGTTTGTTCTTATCGTGGCTCCTGTCATGCAGTGCTGTTAAATATACCCCTGGGATTCCTTTTTGTTTCTGTTTCAAGAACTTTTGAATTTATAGTAAAAGAGAGCCCTGTCTTCCATTCTTCCTTCGAGAGCACTGAGGCAAAGCCAAGCTCAGTGGCTCACCCTTTGCCACGCCTCCCTCCATATTTCAGGACACCCCTAACTTGGAAGTACCTTCATCTGGAAATGGGCTTTAGGCCTCCCCTAGAATGATGGATGCCACCAGCACACCCGAAGCACCTGACTTGGATATTTCATGCTTATCCCTAAATTCTCTAGAGTTGTATGAAGCCATTCTGTCAGCTTTAAATTATCTTCTCTTTCTGTTTCTTTATATTTACTCCAATTTCTGCCTCTTTCTCCATACCATGGGCCTACATCACTTGCTACAGGTAAAAGACATTAAAAGAGTTTTTTGAAAAACCAGATTGATATACCTCAATTAAAAATGTAAACAAATGAAAAATTCCAAAATTTTTTCCTTCTCAGCCCCGGGCATTCTCACGAGCCTGATGGTCCCGGTTTTGAGGCCACAGTCGGTGGCAAAGGCCTGGAAAACAGGTTCTCGTGTGTGCAGTGGAGGTTGTTGCAAAGTAACTTGTTTCCTCAGGCTGCGTGAGTAAAAGTAAGATCATGTCTGTGGTAACGAGTAACATCTCTGGGTCTTGCCCTCACCTACCATTGTAGGATTTTTCTCACTGGAGCTCCTGAGACCCGGCAGGTTTGCTACCCTGGGGTTTCCACCACGTTCTCCTGCTGCTTGAGCCTCCACCATTGATGCCCAGAGCCCCTCAGCAGGCCTCACCCCTGCAGCCAGTGGCATCTTTGTCAATACTGGTGTCCTTGTTGAGGGCTCCATGCTCTGCTGCTTCTGGAGCTAAAAATGCTTAAAGTGCCAGTATCGGTCAAGGCCCTATGGCAAGTATCACAATCAACTATGAATAAATCAATAAGGAAAGGAATTTATTCAAAGGGTATTGGGTACTTTGCAAAAGTCTTGGGTAGTCAGAGAACCACAGTGGGAAGCTCTGTGGCCATCAGCAAAAGCCAGATTCCATCTGGAAGCTGATCTGGTGAAGATAGTCCTGTGGCCTTGGCTGGATACCCATCCTGTACCCACTGCCATCACCAATGCCAGGCATTGCCCCTGGCCTCAGGACCCTGTCACTGTCACCTCCAGAAACTAGATGTTCTGACTGCTGCCACTGTGGGTAGGTCTGTTGGTCTCCCTGCATCTTACCTTCAGAAGAGCTTGGAAAAGCCAGTGTCTGGTGTTTTCATCTCTTTCAGTAGGAGGTCAGGTCTGCCTGACTTGGTGGAAGATTGCCCAAATATAGGAGAGGTTTAGAGCTTGGGTAACCAGGAGAGAACCAGATGTCCACTGCAATGGGACTGGTTTTCTTGGTACTCTTGATACCCCAAGTCCCCCAGCCCCTTCTGAGCCACAGTGTGGACCCCTGTGCCCGTAGGATCACTTGCAAGAATGCCTCCTCTTGGGGCCTGTCCTTCCCCAGGGCCAAGTCTGGCTCCTCCTCATGCTCCTCCTCACCCGGGTGCAGACCCCACTGCCTCTGAAACACTGGCTGAAATCTGTTCCTGGTGGGACCATCTCACCTGTCTGGGGTGGCTTCATTTGAAGCAAGTTTTCCCACCACAGTAGAAGTCAAGGAAATCATGAAGACTCTTTCTCGAATACACGGGAAAGTGGCTAAACAGGGAAGTGGCTGAGGGGGTCCTGGTAGGTGGGACAGGGTATCCTGGTAGGGCAGGAGCTGGAGCCTAAACGTAATCAGTGTCTGGGCCTCAGTGGCTCCCTTTCCCACAAGGATCCATCTGTGTCCACCGACTTAGGTGGGGGAACCTTGGAAAAACCAACTTCAAATCTGTCCACAACTCTGAAATAGATGAATCTGTAGGAAGGACTAGGTGGGTCCCAGAGGAAGCAGACTGTGGAATTTACCATATTCCTAATGGCACTTGGCATGATAGGCAGATGTATCAACAGGGCCACGTGGGGAGGCAGAAGCAGGACACAAAGGGAACAGCATCGGGCCTGACAGCAGAGCCTGTCCTGGGCGTGTCTGCTTTGGAGGGGAAGAGGGACCATGTACGTCACTCAAGAAAATGGTTTTACTATAATCCATTAGCTTGGGGCTCAGAAAATAGTCTTTCTGCCTCCACAACTAAACACAGTAGTGAGGGAGGGCGTGGTTCACTTGTTTGATTACTTACTTTTTACAGACATTGGTTTCTGGGGGAATCAGCGGATATTTTTGCCTCTTAGGTGGGGCGACAGCAGCTTGCAGGGTGTCCTGATCTGTTTTGTGTTGCTATAACAGAATACCACAGGCTGGGTCAAGTATAAGGAAAGGAAATTTATTGCTCACAGTTCTGGAGGCTGGGAAGTCTAAGATCAAGGTGCCGGTGTCTGGTGAGGTCCTTCTGTCTGCATCACCCCAAGGGGGAAGGCGGAGGGGAAGAGAGCGTGAGAGAGCAAGTGGGAGCCAGTCTTGCTTTTGTAACGAGCTCTCATTCTCGATAACTTACCAACTCCTGTGATAACCACATTAATCTATGCGCGAGGGCAGAGCGCTCATGACCTGCTGACCTCTTATTAGGCTCCACAGTCGCATTGGGGATTAAGTTTCCAACACATGAACTCTGGGGGACACATTCAAACCTTAGCATGGGAGCAGGCCAGATCAGAGGGGGCTCCTCTGGTGAAATATTCGGGATGCCTACCAGAGTGACAATCATTATGGTACGCTGGAGCAGTGGCAGAGTAGACTGCTGCCAGCTGGCATGGAAGGCTCTATGTATGGGCATCTCCAAGAAGCTGTGTGGACCAGCAGCTGCCGCATACTGGCTCAGCCAGCAGGGACAGAAGCTGTGGTGGAAGATTTACACACAGGGAAACAGAGGCAAGAGGCAGTGGTGTACTTGGGCTCAGAGAGGCACTTCTAAGGATCCATGGAGCCAAGACTGCACAGTACTGGCTCAGTGAGCAATGAAAGCATTGACAATGGTGATGGTGGTGATAAGAGCTAGAATTGATGGAACAATTACCACTTGCCAGGTACTATTCTCAGTGTTTTCCACGTCTTCATTAATTTAGTCCTCGCTACAGCCCTATCAGGCAGATATTATTATTATCCTCATTTTCCAGATGAGAAACTAAGGCCTGGATAGGTTGTTATGTGGTCAATTGTCTTTTCCAAAAATGGCACACAATAGCTCCTATCCCACAGATTATTCTACAAAGACACCTTAATCTTCCTGGGGTCTATTCCCCTCCATTGGAATGTGGGCAGGCTTTTGGCTTTCTTGTAACCAATAGGATGCAACAGAAATGAGACAATGTGACTTCCAAGGAAGGACACAGTCTGACTTTCCTGAGGCTGCCATGCTGTTAGGAAGCCCAAACTAATCCAGATGGAGAGACCACATGGAGGAGTCCTGAAACTACATAAGAATGAAGAAGAGAGAGATACTCATCCAGCCCCAGCTGCCTGCCCATCTTCTGCTGTTCCAATTCCAACTACTGTGTAATTTCCAACACATGAGAGACGTTGAGGCAGCCAAGCCCTTCCTAAACTCCCAATCCACAGAAACCATAAGAGATAATAACATGATTGTTGCCATTTAAAGTCAACAAATTTTGGGACAATTTGTAATGCAGCAATAGATATGTAACAAGTGACTTGCCCAAAGTTTGTAAACGGTGAAGCTGAAATTTGAACCATCAGTATGGTATACAATAGGACAATACCTACACATATGAAGATACTTTTTTTTTTTTTGAGAGTCTCATTGTGTTGCCCGGGCTGGAGTGCCATGGCATCTGCCTAGCTCACAGCAACCTCACACTCCTGGGCTCAAGCGATCCTTCTGCCTCAGCCTCCCGAGTAGCTGGGACTACAGGCATGTGCCACCATGCCCGGCTAATTTTTTTTTTTATACTTTTTTTTAATTGGCTGATTAATTTGTTTCTATTTTTAGTTGAGACAGGGTCTCGCTCTTGGTCAGGCCTGGTTTCAAACTCCTGACCTTGAGCGATCCTCCCGCCTTGGCCTCCCAGAGTGCTAGGATTACAGGCGTGAGTCACTGCGCCCGGCCTGCATATGAAGATACTTTTATTTGAGATTTCCAATATACCTGGTGTGTTAGTTCATTTTTTGCTGCTGTAACAAGATATATGGGGCTGGGTAATTCATAAAGACCAGAAACTTATTTCTCACAGTCCCAGAGGCTGAGGAGTCGAAAATCAAGGTGCCAGCATGCTCGGCTGTCTGGTGAGGGTGGCTCTCTGCTGCCATGATGGCACCTGGTGCTGCAGCATTCAGAGGGGAAGAGCTGAATCCTCACGTGGTGGAAGGGACAGAAGGACAAGAAGGGGCCAAGCTCCCTCCATCAAGCCCTTTTCTAATGGCATTAATCTATTCACGAGGGCAGAGCCTTCATGACCTAAACACCTCCCAAAAAGCTCCACTTCCCAACACTGTGGCATTGGGGATTAAGTTTCTAACACATAAATTTTGTGGGACACATTTGAAGCATAGCACCTGGGGAGGGAAAGTGATTGTTGCACAGTCATGTGGGGTTTATTCACAACATTTTGGTATAATTTTAATGTGACCTTGTTTGTATATACAAGTTGATGAGGTCTGGAGTATTTAAATGACAGAGTAAAGCCGGACTTTTTCTTTTAAAAAAGGTGTTTGGAAAACACCTGTAATCCTTTTTAAAAAAGATTAAAAAAAACCTTTTTAAAAAAGAGCTGAGGTGGGAGGATTCCTTGAGCCCAGGAGTTTGAGACCGGCCCAGACAATATAGTGAGACACCTGCTCTACAAAAAAATTTTAAAAAAATTAGCCAGGTATGGTGGTGCATACCTGTAGTTCTAGCTACTCAGGAGACTGAGGCAAGAGAATCACTTGAGCCCAGGAATTCGAAATTATAGTGAGCTATCATTGGGCCACTGCCCTCCAGTCTAAGTGACAGAGCAAACCCTATCTCTAATAAAACAAAATAAAATAATTTTACAAATAAAAAAATAAGAATTTTTTTTTTAAAGACCAGGTGTCGTGGCTCATGCCTGGGATTACAGGGTTAGGGTTAAGGTTAGGGTTGGGAGGCCAAGGTAAGAGGAATCCTTGAGGCTGGGAGTTTGAGACCAGTCTAGACAACATAGTGAGACCCCATCTCTACAAAACAATAATAAAAATTAGCCAGGAATGGTGGTGTATATCTGTACTCCTAGCCACTCTGGAGGCTGAAGCAGGACAATTGCTTGAGCCCAGGAGTTGGAGGCTGCAGTGAACTATGATCACACCACTGCACTCCAGCCTGAGTGACAGAGCAAGATCGTATATATCATATGCCTATATGATATATAGATATAAATATATATTTTTATTATATAAATGTATTTTTATTATATGTATATTTTTTCTCTCTCTAGAATGCAAATGACAATTAAGTCAAATGTGCTGCTATGATTTAAATGTGTCCCCCAGAAAGCATGTGCTGGAAACTTAATCCCCAATGCAACCGTGTTGGGAAGTGAAACCTTTAAGAGGCCATTACATCCTAAGGGCTCTGCCCTCATGAATGGACTAATGCCATTATTAAGGGACTGGGTTCCTTATGAAGGATGAGTTCAGCCCCCCTCCCACTCTCTGTCAGAGTGATGCCTTCCACTATGTTACGACACAGCAAGAAGGCCCTCACCAGATGCAACCCCTTAATCTTGGACTTCCCAGCCTCCAGAACTGTGATCTAATAAATGTCTGCTCACCATAGTTTACTCAGTCTGTGGTATTCCGATATGACAGCACAAATGGACTAAGACAGGTGTCTTTCAAAGATTTACCCAGGAGAGAAGAGGCTGGAACAGTTTTGAAGTGAATGCTAGGAAAAGCCTGTATCACTGTGAATGGAGTGTTAAGGGTGATTTTGGTGAAGGCTCAGAAGCAGTGAATAGCTGTGGGAAAAGTCTGAAGCTTCTTAGAGATTACTTAAGAAGTTGTAATTAGAATGTTGATAGAAATATGCACAGTAAAGGCCATTCTTATGAGATCTCAGACAGAACTGAAGAACAAGGTATGGCAGACTGGAGAGAAGGCCATCCTTGTCATAAATTGGCAAAGATCGTGGTTGAATGGTGACCAAGCCCTAGGGCTTTATGGAAGGAAGAATTTAAGAGCCATGAACTAGGATATTTGGTGAAAGAAATTTCCAAGCAAAATATTGAAGGAGCTGTGTGGCTACTTTCAACCACATACAGTAAGACACAAGAAGTGAGAAATGGTTTAAAGATGGAACTTATAACTAAAAGGGAAGCAAAGCAGAACAGTTTGGAAAATTTTCAGACTGAAAAGGCATCTGTAGGGGAGCAAACCAAGGATGTGGCCAAGAGACTGTTAAAGAGATCAGTACTAGTAGAAGAGAGCCAGGTGCCATTTCTCAAAACAAACGGAGAATGATCCTCAAGGCATTTCAGAGCTTTTCCAGGCTGCTGGTTCCATTTAGGCCTTGAGGGCAAGGTTTCCAGGCAGACACCCCTGGGACCTCAGCATTCACTGCCCTGCACTGCCTCAAGTATCTGCTCCCTGCATTCCAGCACAGCGCTCCTCGGCCTCCCCAGCTGTGGCTCAAGTGGGTCTGGCCTCCACTCCAGAAGATACAGGCTATATAAACCTTGGCAGTGTCCACGTGATACTAATTCTTCAGGCGTGCAGAATGCATGAGCTGTAGGGCCATGGCAACCTCCACCTAGATTTCAAAGCATGTATCAGACAGCTTCGGGTCCCAGGTAGAGATTTTTGCAAGGTTGGAGCTGCTGTAGAGAGCTCATACTAGGGCAATGCCTAGTGGAGTTGTAGGAGGGGGGACCACCCCTGGGATCCCAGAACTATTGTACCAGTGTACAACTCCAGCTTCGGAGTGATACAGTCACAATACTCTCCAGCCATGAGAACTGCTGTGTGAGTTGAGCCCAGCAGCTAGAGCAGTATAGAAGCCCTGTGCTGCTAGCTCTACAGGGCCAGGGCTGCCTGAGGCTTTTGGGGCTCAGTCCCCCCAAGGTATCCAGGAGGTAGAAGCAGCACATGGACTAAAAGATTATTATGAGGTCTTAAGATTTAATGTTGTCTGCCTTGTTGGGTTTTGGGCTACTTTAATCCTGTGAGTCCTTTCTTCTTGCCTACTTCTCCCTTTGGAAATGGGATAGTCTACCCTAGGCCTGCCTCACTACTACATTTTGGAAGCATGTAACTTTTTTTGATTCCACAGGCTCACAGCTGGAGGGAAATATGCCTCAGGATGAATCATGCCTTGAGTCTCACCCATGTCTGATTTAGATGAAACTCTGGACTTTAAACTTTTGAATTGATGTTGGAACAAGTTAAGATACTGGGGCTCTTGGGATGAAATGAGTGTATTTTGCATGTGAGAAGGACATGAAATTTGGGGGCCAGGGGTGGAATGTTATGGTTTGAATGTGCCCCCCAAAATTCATGTGTTGGAAACTTAATCCCCAATATAACAGTGTTGACAGGTGGGACCATTACGAGGTGATTAGGTCATGAAGGCTGTGCCCTCATGAATGGATTAACGCCAGTATTGTGGGTTCATGGTCATGGGAGTGAGTTCCTTATAAAGGATGAGTCCTGTCCCCTTCCTGCTGTTTCTTGGGGTGTGATGCCTTCTGCCATGTTACGAGGCAGCAAGAAGGCCCTCACCACATACATCCCCTCCATCTTGGGCTTCCCAGCCTCCAGCGCCATGAGCCAAATAAGTTTCTGTTCACTATAAATTACCCAGTTGTGGTGTCCTGTTACAGTAGCACAAAATGAAGCAAGACAAGTGCCTCTCAAAGATTCACTCTGGAGGGAAGATGCTGGTTAAAAATGCAGATTTCTGAGTGCCTCCCAGACCTCTGAACCTGAATCTCTGGAGGTAGGACCAGGAATCTGAATTTTTAATGACTCTTCATGTGATTCTTAAGCACATTAAAATTTGACAACAGCTGTTCTATGTCCAACATAATTTTAACCTGGAGACTACACACTCTCTAATCCTTCAATCAACATTACTACGTGAATTTGCCTCATCAGAAATGTCACTTACAAGGCTTGATAAAAATACATATTTTTAGGCCTTTCCTCTGGTGGGAATCAGGTATGAAACAAAGCCCAGAAATCTGCATTTAAGTGCAGTTGTTAAATGTTCTTCTAAGTAACTACACAAATTTATCTATTTTGTGGGGTTATTGGAATATAGATCAGCTGAATTTTGGATAGCACTTATCCAATATGATAATTTTAGTTTTTGAATAGAAATTTATTTTAAGCCTTTAAACCATTGCTTCTGGAAGAATTTCATCTCACCCCATGTTGCATTTTCCTTTCACCCATAGAGACAAGGATTAAGATAAAAATAGCTAGCATTTATTGAGCACTTACTATGTGCCAGGTACCATGTTTTTAATCCTCTTCAAACCGTCTGAGGCAGATACTACTGCTCTCTGCCATCTCCATTTTATAGATGAAGATACAAAGGGAGGTTAAGTACCTTGTTACACACACACAGTTAGCAAAGTGGTAGAGCTGGAATTCCAATCCAGACTCTGTTGTGGTTTTTTGCTTGTTTGTTTGCTTGTTTGTTTGTTTGTTTGTTTTTGAGACAGGTTCTTTCTCTGTTGCCCAGGCTAGAGCACAGTGGCATCCTCCTAGCTCACTGCAACCTCAAACTTTTGGGCTCGAGACATCCTACTGCCTCAGCCTCTGAAATAGCTGGGACTACAGACATGTGCCACCACACCTGGCTAATTTTTCTATTTTTTGTGGAGACAGGGTCTCGCTCTTGCTCTGACTGCCAACCCAACTAATACTGCCTCTCTGCATTTAATCCACCAATTCCTCTGAAGCTCAAACTTTGCCTACGTTCAATATGCTTTTGTGAACTATATTTCTTATACAAAAGGGAAGGTTTTTCTTGTGCTGTGTGCAACTCATGGCTGAAGAGTTCCTAGAAGGGGCCTTGTTCTTAACACAGAGAGGCCTCTTCTAAAAAATATTTTCTATATCAGCGAGACTAATTAAATCTGAAAAGATCACCAACTAAATTATAAAACAAAGTAAAGCCTTTTGTTAACTATTTTTGAATAATTTATTCTTGGGCTTCCTGTGACTTGTTTCAGGAATTACGTAGAGTATCTTGGGAAGTCTCTAATTAGGGAGTTTTAAAATAAACAAAATTATAAACATCCATAGGAATTATATTTGAAGACAGCTGCTTTTAAAAGCACACAGTCCCACCAGGAATTTAGCATTTTGGCAGGAGTTTATTATTTTATGTTTTACGTTAAACAGAAAGCATGCACACTGATTAGTTCAAAAGTATTCTTGCCCTCATATAGTAAAGAAAATATATGCAAGGAAAGGAAGAATGTGGCATGCAGGGACAGCTAGGCACCGCTAGTATTTGGTTTCACTGCTGGCTGGAATGTGGACAGTGGCAAAATAACTCACCTCTTCATGAGTGAAGTTATTAAATAATTCATGAGATGAGCCTCCTCAGAGAATCTCAGAAACCCTTAGGGAGAGAACCACGTAAAGCTCCCAGGGTTTGCACAAGTCACACAGGAGTTTGAGTATTCAGGGAATAGAATGCTGGAGAATGCAGAGACATTTATATTAGCCAAAGAGCGTGAAAAACGGGCTGGATGTGGTGGCTTACGCCTGTAATGCCCGCACTTTGGGAGGCTGAGACCAGAAGATCCCTTGAGGGCAGGAGTTCGAGACCAGCATGGGAAATATAGTGAGACCCCCCATCTCCACAAAAAATAAAGCAACATTCTTTTTTCTCCCATGGTTCTGAGAGTCAACCAGATTCAGTGAGGTGGTTTTCACTTGGGTCTCTCGTGCTGTTGTGGTGGCTAGGACTGGAGTCATCTCAAGGCTTCTTTAGTCCCGTATCTGGCAACTGAGGTTGGCTGTCACTTGAGACCTGAGCTGGGACTGTTGACTGTAAAGATCTAAATGCAGCCTCTCCCTGTGGCCTGGACTTCCTCACGGCATGGTGGCTGGGTTCAAAGGGCAAGCATCCCAAGAAGACCATGGAGAAATAGTATCACCTGCTCTGATCTACTTTGAATCACTTCTGGCAGCCACAGACCCTCTTGGATTCAAGGGGCAGGAGCACAGAGCCAACCTCTCAATGGGAGCGGTGTAAGCTCACTTTGGAGGAAGAGCATGTGGGATGGGAGAGCTTGTTGCAGCCATCTTGGAAAATGCACACCGCCACCGAGAGCAAGTAGGAAGAGAGGAACACTGGGGTTTAAGAGTTCAGAAATCTCGCCCTTTGAAGGATCGCGAGAGGCATCTCTGTGGTAAGCATAAGTGGAGTGGAAGCAAAGGTCATCAGAGTTGAGGAAGACGTGGAAGGATGACTCAGAGGAATTGCACAGTCACCCGCATGGACACCGACATGCCCAGGAAAGCAGAAGGATGTAAAAGAGGCATGGTGAGGGCAGAAAGGGCAAAACACTGTTTTATATGCTTTTGTCTTTTTTTCTAGGGTGGTAGAAAAATTTAACTCTGTGGAGAGGACTTCCTTTTCGTTTGGGAAAAGATATTTGCTGTGGGCCTATTGTTTGTGCTAACATTTTTTGAGTGCCCATTCATTCATTCAAAATATACATACTGGTACCTACTCTGCGGTCAGGTTCTGTTCTAGATGCTGATACAGTGGTTAACAAACAAAGATCTCTGCTCTGTGGAGCTTATGGAGACAGACATAAACAAGATGAATAAGCACAATACATACTATGTTACGTGGTGGTAAACGCTAAGGAAAATAACTCAAATTCTCTGTGTGTATTAGCTCATAGCGTAGGGGTTAAGAGCAGGGACCCAGGAGCCAGACTGCTGGAGTCTGAATCCCAGTTCTGCAACTTATTAGCTGTGTGATTTGAGGCAGGTTACTTTGCCCATCTGAGCCTCAGTTTTCTTAACAGTAAAACTAGAAAACAATAGTTCCTACATCAAAAGTTATTGTCAAGATTAAATGAGTTAATACAGGCAAAGAGCTTAGAACAGGATGACAGGGATGTGAGGCCTGGTCGCAGGCTTTGGGGAAGTTGTGGGCTTCGGGCTCTTGCTGAGCTCTCAGACCAAGCTTAGGCTGGTGGTCAGGCTGCCAGCACCGCGGTGCGTGGAGCTTGGGAGAAAAAAGCTCCAGTGGAGACACATCATAGGGGCCTCAGGATAGCAGAGTGCAGACAGAGTTTCAGCAGACTTTAGGATTTAACCCTGGGTCTAGCCTACTGCAGACTACAGGGCAGCCACCTCTACTTTCACCTTGAAGCAGGAACAAGGAAAGATGGGCTCTTGATCACAGTCATAGAGTAGACTAGAAGGGGCAGGCTGGGGAATAGTCATTACATTCTGGTAACAAGCATCTGTATCAGACTGAGTGGTGGTCTATCAGAGGGAAGCCAAGTGGGGTGACAGAAACAGGGGGATGCTGGACTCCGACAGGCCTGGTGCTAATTGGAATTCTACCTCCTACAATAATTGGGCAAGTCACTTAATCCTCTGAGACTTACTTTTCTAAAACAAAAAGTGGAGATGACACCTACCTTGTACAGATCTTAAAAATTTTAAATATAACATAGTGTCTAGCACATAGATGTGTGCCACTTTTCTTTGCCTGGTGGGTCAACAGGTCATCTGTATCCCAAGGATGTTTACTGGTCCACTCCTCACCCAGCTTTTAAAAATGAGCATTTTCTCTGTACTGACAATAATGAAATGATAGCAGAATTCATTATCCCTTGAATGTGAAAAACGTCTCTCCTCAAGAAGACGTTCTCTTAGAGTGGTGTTTTCCTGAAGGGTCCTGTGAGGCCTGGACTTTCAGACTCTTCTGTAGAAAGATTTCTGGTCAGCAACTGCCACACCTTGAGGGTCTTGCTCTATCCTTGCTGTGATCTCTTCCAGAACACTGGCAGAAAATTCAGAGCACAGAATTGTAAGTCAGCAAAGCAAGTCTGGGGGCATGAACAAGCTCGTAGAAACGATTTTGAATTTCTGGTTCGGGTATGATGAATTGAGCCAACACATATCTCCTTTTTAGTACAAATACAGAAATACTGAATAAAATATTCTAGGGGAAAAAAGCTTAAACACATAGCTGAGCTTGGCAGGAAGAAAGGCACATCACCGGGTGCCAGTGAAGGAAAGACCTTCAAACCAACACAGGCAGTGGAGGGCTGGAGCTGCAGCCGTGGATGCTGGCCCCAGAAACTGGGGGCTGGGGGCAGGTGGAGCAGAGACCCCTGCCAGCCTGAGTCTGTCCCTCGGTGAAAGCGAATAGGGGGAGGGCCTTTGGCAACACAGAGTAGAGGTTGCCTGAAGGAGGCGGCATTTAAGCTGGTCTCATTCATTCATGCACCAAGTAATTCTCGAGCACCTGTTATTCTGTCAAGCACTGCACCAACTGCTGGGAATAAGACAGACCCTGTCACTGGCGTCATTAAGCCTCATGTGAGCTTAATAACTCACATACCATAAAACTCATCCTTTTGAACTACACAACTTGGCAGTTTTTAGTATATTCATAGAGTTGTGCATCCATCATTGCTATCCAGTTCCAGAACACTTTTGTTATCCTGAAAAGAAATGCTGTACCCATTAGCAGTCATTCCCCATTCTCTCCTACCCCAGCCCATGGCGATCACTAATCTACTTTCTCTTTGTAGACTTGCCTATTCTGGACAGTTCATATAAACAGAATCATACAAGATGTGGCCTTTTATATCTGTGTCTGGCTTCTTTCACTTACCATAATGTTTTTGAGGTTATCTATGTTGTAGCATGTATCGGTATTTCCTTCATTTTTATGGCTAATACTCCAGCGTATGCATGCACCACATTTTGTTTATCCATTCATTAACTGATGGGTATCTTTAGCCATTAGGAATAGTGCTGCAATGAACATTCATGTACAAGTTTTTGTGTAGACAGATGTTTTCAATTCCCTTGAGTATATACCTAGGGGTGGAATTGCTGGATCATGCAGTAACCCTATATTTAACACTTTGAGGAACTGCCAAATTATTTTCCAAGGGGCTGCACCATATTATGTTTCCACCAGCAATGTTATGAGCACTTCATCTATGTACAAATTTTGAAGTTTACATTCTTGGATTGGCACAAAGGACCTCTCAGAACTGTGCCCCCCAGACACAGAAGCCTTTAGCTGCCACCTGGCACTGCCAAAAGGCTGATGACCAGCTTTACCTGCCTGGGAGCAGAGGAGTTGCTTCTGTGCAGTGACAAAGGGTTCTTCTCTGGGACTCTTCAACAGGGACAGCCTCACCCAGCTGCTTCCCCCCAGAACATGAGCTCTGTGAGGCAAGGCTGGTTTGTCATCTTCTCTACTGTTGCCCAACCCCTGCAACTGTGCCTGGTACAAAGTAGTGCTCAATAAATATTTGTGGAATCAATGAATGGTTTCGCCTCCTGCTTTGCCTGCCCAGTTACCCCTTCCTGCTGCTTCTTCTTCTTTTTTTTAAGACAGGGTCTCACACTGTTGCCCAGGCTGGAGTGCAGTGGCATCATCACAGTTCACTGCAACCTCAAACTCCTAGGCTTAAGCAATCCTCCTGCCTCAGCCTCCCAAGTAGCTGGGACTACAGGCATGTGCCACCACATCCAGCTAATTTTTCTATTTTATATAGAGAAGGGGGTCTCACTCTTGCTCAGGCTGGTCTCGAACTCCTGACTTCAAGCAATCCCCCAGTCTCAGCCTTCCAAAGTGCTAGGATTACAGCCATGAGCCGCCATGCCTGGCCCCTTCCTGAGTCTGGAAACAGCACTTTCTTGTTCTTTGGGAGGACTGGTCCTTTGTAAAATCTAACCTGTTTTTCTGTGGGGGCTGTCATCCCCAGCACTCTCTCTGTCTAGCTACAGTGTATATTTTTTACATTGGAATTAAGGGATATGTTAAAAGACACAATTTCAACAAATTTAGTTTTAGGTCTAATTGGCTTTATTAGTGATTCATGACTTGGGCAGCATCTCATCTAAAGATTTAGATAAAGGCATTCCACTGTGCATGGCAGAACAGTCAGCTTTTGTAAGGTAGCTTGAGTAGGAACAAGGAAACAGCATGAGACAACAAGCAGACTGGTTAACGTCAGATTACTTTGGGTCACTTTCCTCACAGGTGTTAAAACAGAGGGGACTTCTTTACCATGCCAGCTAAAACTGGCCTGTCTGAGAACTGGCTATCATCTCTCTCCTGATTTCTTGGAAGATCAGATAAACAACTTACTTTTGGATGAATGATGTGGAACTTTAGTGTGATTCCATTTTGGTTTGGCCTGTTGGGGCCCAGTGTAGGAGCTCAGCCCCAAACAATGGCCTCCATTGAGAGGTTGTCTCTTTCCAGCAGAAGAAAGCAGAGATACAAAATGGAAGAGTGGCTGGGACCACTTGTCCTTCTGCAAAAAGCTGACCTGAGAGAACAAAGTCAACACATACAGGAAGGAAATGGAGAGAGAGCGTCCTGATGGGGTTTGAGTCCCTGGTCTGGAGAGATGTGTTCGTGTCACCAGGGTCCTGACTATTACAATAGAGGTGGGAAAGCCTTCCAGGAGAAAGAGGTATCTGAGCTGTGGATAAGCTAGAGTTTGTGTGAAAGCTCCAAGGTAAGAGGTAGTGGAATGTGTATGAGGAATTCAAAAAAGTCTGTTCTGCGGTTCAGCAAAAAAAGTAGTATTAAGACAGGGAAAGGCAAGCCACAGTATGGGAGAAGCCATCTGCAACACACATACCTGACAAAGGACTTGTACCAGAATATATAAAGAACTTCTTAAACCAATAAGAAAAAGATGGACAACCTATTTTTTAAAGTGGGCAAAAGACCTGAATGGCACTTCACAAAGGAGAACATCTAAGTGGTCAATAAGCACATGAAAAGTGCTCAAACTCATTAGTGGTCAGGGAAAGGCAATTTTAAAACCACAAGGATATCTCTCTTTAGAGTCAACAAAATGTCTTAAATTAAAAGCACTGACAATGCCAAGGGTTGGTGAGGATGTGGAGTAACAGGAACTCTCATGCATTGCTAGAGGGAATTGAAATGGGTGGCACCCCACTCAGACCTCACTTCAAGATAGCCTGCTGCAAGGGGGCTAGCTGGTCACGAGACTTCAGCTGCTGCACCTTGGGGTCTACCACAGTTCCCATGCAGAGGCATGTTCTCCCCAGGTTGCTCCTGGTCAATGCCTGAGCATGGCAGGGGTACTAGGTTTGGGCTATTCCAACCTTACAAATAGCTCCTATAATGGACGGTGTACCCTGGGGCTCCCTGTCAACCTGGCTGACACTGCAGTGCTCCCAGAGCTGTCAGACCTGCCTTGTGGTCAGGATGGTCTCCGTGCCTGCTCCTGTTCCCTCTCTCATTTATCCTGCTCAGGTGCTTTCCTTTCTTAAAATTTTGCACATCAAATTCCATCTTGGTGTCTGCTTCTTCGAGCACCTGAATCGACAAAGGCAATATTCACTAATACTGTCTCACTCACTCATTCCACTCCTGATGTATTCCCAATAGGAACGAGTGCTTATGTTCACCAAAAGACGTTTATAGAACGTTCACAGCAGTTTTACTCGTGCAATAGCTAAAAACGGACCAAATGTTCATCGACAACGAAATGGATAAATAAAATTGTGGTAATCCATAAAATGGGCTATTACACAGAAATAAAAAACAACAATTGCTATGTATAATAAGATGAATAAACCTCACAGACATAATGAATGAAAGAAGCCAGATGACCAAGAGATCTCAAGTGAGTAAAGGAATCCAGAGGAGAGAGGTTGCAGGAGTCCACCTAGATTGACGAAAACCATTAGGGAATTAGAGTGGGGATCTTTTTGAGGACTGTGATAGCCTTTGATCCTCCCCTCCTGCTATTCATGCCCTGTGTAATCCCCTCCCTTTGAACATGGGCTGGACCTAGACTGTCTTCTAAGTAGTAACAGAATATGTAAAAGTAATGGGATGTCAGTTCCCAAGATTAGGTAACCAAAAAGTACTATAATCTCTCTCTCAACCCTTGTGCTGGGGTAAGCCAGCTGCTTCTTACAGAGAGATTTAAGTGGCAAGAAACAGACATCTCCAGCCAACAGACAGAGAGGAGGACCTGAGACCTGCCAGCAGCCATAGGAGTGGGTTTGAAGGAGGATTCTCAAGCGTTGAGATGACTGTAGCTCTGGCAGACACCTTGAGTGTAGCCTCACCAAAGACCCTGAGCCAGAGGACACACAGATTTCTGGGTTTTCACAAAGAAACAGTGAGAAAGTAAGTTTATTGTTCATTTTAAGCTGCTAAATTTGGGGTAATTTTTACCCAACAATAGACAACTAATACAAGGACATTGCTTATCACTGAAAATCACCACATAAAGCCCCTGAAAATTCGAGTGCCACAACCACGGGAAAGCTGACAATCTCCAAGAACACTGTGTTTAGAGACAGCGAGAAGCACATATCTGTGTTTTTCTGTTAGTTTCGGTCACCAGGAAGCTCAGAGCCAGACTATGGTGCAATTTTAGTAATTGTGCAAGTCCTTATGGCCCGCTTATCTGTGTTCTTACTCCCGGTCTTTCATTTTATTCTGACGTGTATTTCTTGGTCCTAATTTTTTAGTTCAACTTTATATTTTTCTATATTATATGAATTATGGTAAGCCAACTCAAATTCAGCTTACAGAGAAGCAAGGCATTCATAAATCATTTTTAAAAAATAGCTTTTCATTTAAAAATGATTTTGCATATTAAAAAAAAGTTTTGCACATGTTGAACACAAGGTGCCTGGAGGTGGTGGTGGGAAAGATCAGGAGCTTGGGGAGCTTGGGGATTGGGTCAGAAATATCAAGTGATAACGACAATAAAGGGAAAAAGGCTGGCAATTGATTGCCGTCCCCAGAGGGAGGGGCCAAGGGCTTGCCTAGTAACCCACAGTGGTATCTTCGAAATTTATTCTTCGCACCGCTCCCCAAAGGCCCCCACGTACTGCCCCGCCCTTGCCCCTCTAGCCCCGCCCACTCCCTGGCCCCGCCCACCCCTCGGCTCCGCCCACCGCGCGCGCCGCGCCGCCTCAGTCTCCACCGGCGGGTCCGGCCTCCCCGGCGGTTGCGCGCTCCGCCTTCTCCCTCTGCGCCCGCGCGCGCCTTCCCCGCCCTGCCCGGCTCACTCCTTTCGGGGCGGTTGGGCCGCGCGCCTGTGGGGGCGGGGCCCGGAGGAGGCGACCGAGCCAATGGGGCGCGGCGGCGGCGGCGGCGGTGGCGGTGGCGGCGGAGGCGGCGGCGGCAGCGGCGGCGGCTGGGTCGGGCCCCGACGGGCGGCGGCGGCTGAGGTGGAGGCGGAGGGAGGCGGCGGCGGCGGCGGAGGGGGGAAGATGGCGGCGCCCGTCCTGCTGAGAGTGTCGGTGCCTCGGTGGGAGCGGGTGGCCCGGTATGCAGTGTGCGCCGCCGGGATCCTGCTCTCCATCTACGCCTACCACGTGGAGCGGGAGAAGGAGCGGGACCCCGAGCACCGGGCCCTCTGCGACCTGGGGCCCTGGGTGAAGTGCTCCGCTGCCCTTGCCTCCAGGTAGCCCGGCTGGGAGGAGTGGGCCGGGAGCGGCCGAGCGGGGCGAGGGCGGAGGCTGGGGGTGGGGAACACGCGGCGGGAGCTCGGGCCTGGGGGACGGCGGGGACCGGACCGCGGAGGGACCGGCGGTGTCGGGGCCGGCGTAGGGGGCGGCGGCCGGGTGCTCCTGCCCGGTGGGCGGCCCGAGCCCAGGCCGCCGGGCGGAGGTGGCGGGGCCGCGAGGCCGCCTAGGAGGGATGAGGTGGCAGAGTGCAGCCGGGAGGCCGGAGCGGACCGGGAGCAGTTGGGCAGGCTCGGGCCGGGCTGGGGAGGAGCGCGAGGGGTTTGCGGAGGGTGGGTCCGGCCGGCTTGACAGGTTTCCTGGTTTTTGCTGTGGGAGGCGGGTCAGGGGTGTGGGACCCTGTCAGCGGGATCCGTGAGGCCAGTGTCCGCCTCCTGTCCCTGGATCACTGCAGCCCTAAGCTGTGCGGCCGGCGTGGGCTCAGGGGGGTTGCATTTCCCGCTGTCTTCCTGGTGCTAGGACAGGTGTTTCCGTGGTCAGGCCTCTTTGTACTATGTAGCGCTAGTGAGAATTTGCAGACTTCTTGAGACGGTGACATTTGCGGGCAAGCATGAATTTGACCCTACTCTGGAAGAAGATACTGTCACTTAACATATCTGATTTCTTGGATTCCCCTCGGATATTTCTGTGTGCCCTGGAGGGGGAAATGATCTGAGTTTGGGTCTAGTTTAAGCTTAAATTGAGTAAGAAATGAGTACGTTATGTGTAGTGATGGTGTTACAGGCATAAGGTTGACTTTTCAGCGTTGTTTTAGTAATATGGGATACCCACAAAAGATTAAAAATACACGCTTTGCTAAACTGGAGCGATTGGTTTGTTTTACTGATCATTTTAGTTTTTTTAAAATGTTGTGGTTGATTTGCCCATTACAGTTTATTTAAATGCATTAGATTTTCCTAGGCAAGTTACTTTGAAAAAAAGGGCATTTTACATTTTAAAAGTGGCTGCTGTTTTTTTTTATTGGGGGAGTCATTAAAAAATACAGAGAAAGTCAAAGAAATGATTGCAAAATTGATAGGTTGCGATTTTAATTGAGACTGCCTAATAGTTTGATGTTTGTTAATAGTGACATTTGAGCAATTTCTCGTCGTGTTGATCGGTAAATTGGTAGGTAGACAGAAATGTATGTATAGCTCACTAGTTTATTTTAACCCACATACTGCTGATTACATGAACAGTATTGAAAAGAAAATGAACAAGCTAGCATTTGAGTTTGTCTTATTACTGTTTACAAACTTCAGGGTACCAATCTTTTAGACAGCCTTTCATGGACCAGGTACTCCAACTCATTTGCTCTTAAACCAAAATCCTGTAGCTTTTTAGAGGGTTATTACTTATCATTATGGCTGCATTACACATACTTATAAATGCATTTAAAATGTAGGTATAAGGTTACAGTGGAAAATACACTGATGTAACAAAAAGCTCATGTTTGTTGATCGTTTTGTACCAAGTTAACACGGTTATTAGAGTCTCAGATACCCTTTGAGAACCGCTGAGTATATTTAATGCAAACATTTTTATGTTATTTTCTACTTTTGGAAAGTACTTTTAAAAGTGCCTTGCACCCAAAGTTAGTTGAATGAATCAATACCTGAGAAAAGACTATGCAGTAGCATGTTTCAAGTATTTTAAAAACAAAGAACTAAAAATAACATTTGATATTAGTTTAATATGGAATTTAGACAGAATTATTACCAATTTTAGATTTTTTTTGAAACATCATGTAGTCTATAGTAAATTTAATGAACCTTTTAACGTTTGGATGTGGAAAGAATACTGTATGCTTAAGTTCTTAAAGTTCACTTTTCCTTAAAAGTAGTATTTTCAAACCACATAATAGACTGTAAATAATTCTCATATATTCTGCAACAGCCATGTTTTTGTGCTTTTTTTCCTTTTTAATAAAGTGCCACAAAACATCAAATAGTATATTAAAAGTATATGTAAGTATATGTAAGACTAAAAATAACTGGATATCTTTATATTTTTAAATGTGAATTTAATATGTGACAAACTGATATTTAATTGTATAGTTCTATACATACAATATTTTAACTTTGATGTCTGCTAAAGGATCATAGATAAGAATAAGATATGCTAATAAGAGGAGTAAATTACTTTCCATGCATACAGTGAAATTATTTCAAGAAATTTATCTAGTTTGATCAGCCTGTTTATAAACTACTTGCAAAATCGTATCTATATTTTTTAATTGAGATGTGGAAATTTGGAAATTAAAGTGGCCTAAGTCTGATTTATAGACTTTTTTTGGGGAGGGGGAAGTGGGTAGAATAAACATCATTAAAAGTTATAATTTTGTGAAGGTGAAAAAGACTTTAAATGAAAGCTCATTATTGGACACCTCAAGTTAGTTCCTTTGAGTATTGATTGCCATGTAGCAATAGTATTTAAAGAAAAGAAAAGAAAGTTTGAGCCCAGGCTCTAGTTAATAGAATTAAAGAAAAGTTAACAGATGACAAAGATCCTGAGGGAGGTTCTCTTCCGTGATCCATGTTAACCCATGACTTTGGATTGCTTAAACTCACTTTATTCTCATTTCTCAATCCTTAGATATCCTAATCCAGATAGAATAGGGTAGAGATTAATGAGAAAATCTTGAAGGGCATGTGTGTCTACGTGTAAGTCCTCTAGCGTTTTGGCAGGCATAATTATGTACAGGAATAGTTTCAGATTTTTGGATTTCAAAAGAAATATTTCTCCCCAAATTCAAAGACTGCAGTAAAATTGCAATTTCTTTATTCTACCTAGCATAACCAATAAAAACAGCAAAAGTAACTCACCCCACCTCTGTCACCATCATTTCTTGTAACAAAAGGATATTTTCACTCAAGTTGAAAGAACAGAATCTCAGAATAAGAGATCATTTAGCTTTATTGAAAAATTTATTTTCTTGTCCTTATTTTTCCCCATTTTTACACAAAGTGGTAAAAACTCTGCTGCAAGCCTGTACCAGCCTACCAGTCAACATTAAGTAAGCAACCTCTGCCCCTTTGGTTTGGTGCACTGAGGTCAAGTCCAACGAATCTGGGTGCACTACTAGCTCTGCCACATCTTAGACTTATGGCTTCAAGCTAGTCACTTATCTTCATGAAGCCTCAGTTTCTTCTTATGTTAAATAGGGATATTAAAACCTTTGCCAGACGAATGTTAGGATTAAAGATGATATATGTATGTACCTGAAATAAGGTAGTACTCAGTTATAGCTGTTATCATTGATTGGAGATGCTACTTTTTTTTGCAATGTCTGGTAATATTAATAAACGCCTTTAAGTATAATAAGTTTCTTGTCTTAGGTATAGTCCTTTATGTATTTAAATGTTGTTTTAGTGTACTTCATTGCTTACTCCATGGCATAGCATAAAGACTTAAAGTCCACTTAAAACAATTTCAGAAGTAGTACAAGAGAAACAAAAATATTATGTGGAATATTGATAGGTATTTCCTATATATATTAGACCCCCTCTAAGAAGGGTATCTATGTAAGAAAAGTACAAATGATATTGAGAGGCTAATAGGCCTGACAATTCTGTAGTTCTCAAAACTGTAAAAATAGTATAGTTGTTCCTTGGTATTTGTGGGATATTGGTTCCAGGACCCCTGTTAATATTGCATATTTAAGGCCCACCATCAGGCCTGGGGAACCTGCACATACAAAAAGTTGGGCCTCCACACACATGAAGGATTTGTATCTTGAAACTACTGTATTTTCAATCCTCTTTGGTTGAAAAAGATCTACATATAAGTGGACCCACACAGTTCAAACCCATGTTGTTTGAAGGTCAACTGTTATTTGACAATCATTAAGTCCACCAAAAGTTTCCTCGTTTTACCAAATGTTGGGCTAGTACCTTTCGCATATCTAAAAGAAACACCATCTATTTGCTACTCCCCATTGAGATAATAAATTTTTGGAATTAGCATAGAACCTAGACATTTTTACTGCTCCTTCCTTTGTCCAACTGAGACTTCGAAGTTAATTGACTTGCCCAAGATAACATAGGCAGTAACAAATAGAGACTAGAAGCCTGGCTTCCAGAGTACTTGTTTAGTCCTCCCCCAATCCTCATTTTAAAAATTAAATTCTTGTATAGGTAGTGTATTCCTTGCTTCAGATTTGAAAAATAGCAAAGCATTTATAGTAAAAAGTCTGCCCCAGACATACAGTTGTCCTTCTCCGTAAGCAGTTACAAAACTTTCCAGAGCCATTTGATGGATATACAAGCAAAAATATGACCATATTATTCTCCCATTTTTAAAAAGATGATGGTATATCCATTTTGATCTATATCCTGTTTTTTGCTTAGTATTCTTTCCATCACCACCATACTTTAAGTGCTTATATGTGTATTTAGTGAAATGTTAATAACTGCCAGTGTGTAAAAGAAAATTTGTTCTTGTAGTTTTGACTAACCAAGATGAATTTAAGAAATAAAATGCTTATGTTACCATTGTTTCTTGATGTGGAAATTTCAGAATATGAACTCAGAGTACATGAGGAATAGAGAGATACCACCCAGAGGTGAATCTGGACTGACCTGCATTAGAAATAAATGTTAATACTTAGAGATAATGTTTACTATATGCTAGGCAGTATTCTAAATGTTTTATACATTATTAAATTCTCATAACACTCCCATGAGGTAGGTAACTTTTATAACCATTTTACAGGCGAGAAAACTGAGGCACACAGAATGTAAATGAAATTTGATCCGGTTAGCACCAATGGGAGATGACTGATTCTAACCCAGGCAATCTGGCTCAAGAGCCCAAGCTCTTCACCACTACTTTAAATTCCATTTAAATCTAATATTGATATAGTGATACCCATACAAGCCAAATTTAAAAAATATTATGCAAACAGTAGTGCCATTTTTTTACATCTGTATGACAAAAACGCCTAGAGTTTGTATCATAGCTTTTACCTGTTTAGAACAATCTTTTTGAAAAGCAAGATCATAACTATGAAGGCATTGGTATTCAAGAAGTTCCTGGAGTCTTTGTCTTCTAAGCCTAAACCTGTGAAGATCTGGCATTTGTCATACCCAGTGACAGGTAGGCTGTGGGGTGAGCTATTGGGAAGACTTATCAGGTTAGCCTAGGAAAGAAAGATAAAGTGGATCTAGGCACGTGGAGGTAGGGAAGAGGGGAAAAGTTTGAGTCCCCAGATTCAGTCTAAGCAAGGGATACTCAATCTGTGCTAGATTGTGTTAGACTTGTATTAGATTACCAGTTTTCAAAATTTGTTCCTCAGAATCCTTGTTCTGTATCAGTGAAACAGGGCTTTTATACACATTTACTTCACATTTTAACATTTTAAATGTTAAAACACTGTAAACATTTATATACACTGAAATATATATCATGCTAAATTTTATTGATAACCTAATAACATATTAGAGACCGCTGATTTGTATTGCCAGGTTATCTCAGGGGGGTTCATGCCGAGTGGAAAAAAACATGCCAGCCTTAAGAGGTTACATACTATATGATTGCATTTATATAACATTATTGAAATAACAAAACTATAGAGATGGAGAACAGATTAGTGGTTGCTAGGAGTTAGGAATGGAAGGGGAGGGATTGTGTAAAAGAGGTAGCATGAACAGTTCTGTATCTCAATTGTGGTTACAAACATAAAATTGCATAGAACTACACACACATGCATAAAGCATATAACACTGGTGAAATCTGAATAAAGTCTGGATTATACTAAGATTAATTTACTGATTGTTATAGTGCGCTAGAGTTATAAAAGTTTTATCATTGGAAGAGGTTGGGTGAAGGGTGCTTGAGACCTCCCTGTTCATTTTTACTTGTAAATTCTTGTGTTTATAATACTAATTTTAGAACAAAATAAAAGAAAGCAAAAGATGTAATGCATTTAGAATATTTGGGGAAAAATAAGCAAAAGGAAGAAAATTTAAGTTATTCATAATACCAATACCCACGATAACAATCCTTGCAATAGAGTTTCTCACTGACTTTGTGCATGTACTTGACTTTTTAAAAATGCTATTGATTAGTGAGACTTATATTGGTATTGTAAAAATTTAGGCCAGCACTTGTTTGTTCATGTAAAATTATATAAGCAAATTCAGCACTACAGAGCTCTCATTGCCTTATGTAATATATGTGACTGACTGCCATGTGACTGACTGACTGCCATAATATCTTGATGTCTTGATAAGTACATATTTTAAGATTTTTCTTTTTTATCAAAATATTTGCGATTACCAAGTATCCACATTCCTTAATATTATTACAGAATTAATTTGCAAATGTTCTACTTCTTAGACTCCTGAATAGTTGTAATTAAGTCCTTAGATAGCATTAATGTGCTGTTTTAAAAAACAAAATCATTTGCATTAAAAAATTATTGTCATTTGCATCTGCTCTTCTCTGTGAATCAGGTTTTTCTTGATACTATGCCATCAAAACAAAACAAACTTGGCATGAGGCTGCCCCAGTCATCCTTAAAGTTTGTGTTTATGAGAAGAGATTTATTGTGTTGCCATTATAAATGTTACAAATTTGAGCTTTAAAATACACTGATAGAATAAAATATTGCTTTAATCTGTTTCTCATATTGTAGATCCACATAAAATTTCATTTAGAAAAAAGTTCTTTCATTAAAAGATTTTAAAGCAATTGGATTATGATTTATAAGTTTTCTTATTAATATCTCTAGGGGAATTTCAGGGACACTGTTGTTGCCATCTTGTGATTATTGATCTTATTTTTTAAAAAAATCATTGAATTTAAGAAGAAAAATAGTGAAAAATTCCAAAATAAGGAATTAAAATGAATAGTATACTCAACTCCACTTTAAAAGAGTTTAATTTCTAGGCCGACATGGTGGCTCATGCCTGTAATTCTAGCACTTTGGGTGGCTGAGGCAGGAGGATTGCTTGAGGCCTAGAGTTCATGACCAGCCTGAGCAAGAGAAGACCTCATCTCTACAAAAAGCAGAAAAATTACCCTGGCGTAGTAACATGCGCCTGTAGTCCCATGTACTCGGGTGTCTGAGACGGGAAGATTGCATGAGCCCAGGAGTTTGAGGTTGCAGTGAGCTATGATGAGGCCACTGCACTCCAGCCTGAGCGACAGAGCAAGACCCTCTCTCTCAAAAAAAAAGTTTAATTTTCTACAGTATGGTAATAGTTAAGATCACAGACTCTAGAATCAACGTGGGTTGCAGTCGTGGCTCCATCACTGGATCTCTCTGTTGTCTTAGTTTTTTTAAGGGGATTGATGAAACTGAGACATAAAATGAGGGCAATAATAGTGTTAACTCATAGGATTATTGTGAATAGGAAGTGCACCCATACACGTAAATAGTCTTAGTGCCTGGCACAAAGTTGTGCTCGTAAAACTTAGTTATTATTTTAGAACATGGTTGAGATCACATTGCATTTTATATTTATCATATTACAACCATTTTCCCATGTCATTAAAAATTCTACCACTAATGTAAGAGAATGTCAGGTGCTGTATATCCTTGCCAATATTAGGCATTCTCATTTTTTTAAATCTTTGCCAATTTGATATAAAATTGGCATCCCATTGTTCTGACTTGCATTTCCCCCCCAAGTATCAGCAAGGTTTAATGGTTTTCACATTTTTGCTAACTATTTGCCTTTTTTTCTCCCAAGTCTTGCCTGTGTAGGTCTTAGAATTTTTCACATTGACTTAGACAAATACTTTATATATTTAAAGGATATTGTATTGTTAATATTTTTACCATTTTAGTTGTTTTGTTAAGTTTTTGTAGTACAGTTAATTTTAAGTATATGAAAATTTTAATTCTTTTTCTTTGTAATTTTTTTACATAGGTTTTAAGACTTTTTTTTAGACAGAGTCTTGCTCTGTTGCCCAGGCTAGAGTGCCGTGGCATCAGCCTAGCGCACAGCAGCCTCAAACTCCTGGGCTGAAACAATCCTCCTGCCTCAGTCTCCCGAGTAGCTAGGATGCTCGGCTAATTTTTTCTATTTTAAGTAGTGATGGGGTCTTGCTCTTGCTCAGGCTGGTCTCAAACTCCTGACCTCAAGTGATCCTCCCTCCTCGGCCTCCCAGAGTTCTAGGATTACAGGCGTGAGCCACCACCCCGGGCTTAAAACTTAAAATTTAGAAGGGCATTTCCCATTCTGATACAGACAAATGTGTATTTATAATTTCTTTTAGTTTTGAAAAAAATTCTTTAATCATCTATAGTGTAATTTGTTGGGTGATAGATGAATCTATAACATAATTTTTGTACAGACATCTGTATTTTTCCTGGATATTGCCTGTTCATGTCTTCGTCCATTTTTTTCCCCTTCTGGGTTATTTTTTTTTTCTTATTGCTTAGTAGGATTCTTTATATATCACAGTAGTTAATCCTTTGCTATATGTAGTACATGTGTTTTGTTACTTGTCTTTTAATTTTGTTTATTCATTTATTGATATGGATGTTTTAGCTTTTTATGTGGTGAGATCTTTCACTTCTTTGTAGCTCTTTCTTTAATCTTATTTAGCAAAATTTCTACCATTCCCAGGTTAGTTTTTAAAATTTTTCACATATTTTGTTTGAATTTTTTTTTTAATTTAGTTCTTCCAGTTTGTGTGGAATTTCCTTTTGTGTTTAGCGTGAGATAGGGATCTAACTTACTTTTTCCTAAATGGATATGCTTTTGCCTAACTCCATTTATTTACCTTTTCATATTTGAAATGCCACAAGACTTTCCTGTATACATAGGCCTCTTTCTGGAGTCTCAGATCTGTTCCAGTGATATGTCTGTCTCTGTTTATCCCATTACCAACCCCCTGCCCCCTTTGGCTTTATATAGTAAGTTTGATTTCTGATAGAACAAATATGCTTGTTTTTAAGATTGGTTTTTTTTTTTTTTTTTTTTTTTTTTTTTTCGAGACAGAGTCTCACTCTGTTGCCTGGGCTAGAGTGCCATGGTGTCTGTCAGCCTAGCTCACAGCGACCTCCGACTCCTGGGCTCAAGTGATCCTCCTGCCTCAGCCTCCCGAGTAGCTAGGACTACAGGCATGCGCCACCATGCCCAGCTAATTTTTTCGATGTATTTTTAGTTGGCCAATTAATTTCTTTCTATTTTTTTTTTTTCTTTTTTGAGACAGAGTCTCACTCTGTTGCCCGGGCTAGACTGAGTGCCGTGGCGTCAGCTTAGCTCACAGCAACCTCAAACTCTTGGGCTCAAGCAATCCTCCTGCCTCAGCCTCCCGAGTAGCTGGGACTACAGGCACGCGCCACCATGCCCAGCTAATTTTTTTCTATATATATCTTTAGTTGGCCAATTAATTTCTTTCTTTCTATTTATAGTAGAGACGGGGTCTCACTCTTGCTCAGTCTGGTTTCGAACTCCTGACC
>CAUYRT010009379.1:0-19280 GCA_963574885.1 Lepilemur ruficaudatus | reverse complement strand
GCCTCCCAAAGTGCTAGCATTACAGGTGTGAGCCACCACAGCTGGCCTAATTTACATTTCATTGATGATTTATATTGTTGAACAACTTTTAATGTGATTATTGACTTTTTGCATATCTTCTTCTTTTTGTATTGAGGTTTCCCTATTTATTTATTCTTCCTTTTAAAAAAATGCATAATAATGTTAAGCATAGGCACAATTATTAATTCTCTTTTGATATATTTCTTTCTAATTCTTGGCTATTATAAACACACATTTTTTAAAAAAAAACAACTCCTGGTTTGTGGACCTTCCTGAATTCTATATTTCCTTAGGAAAATTTAAGATGTATAATTTCTAGGACAAATAATATGTACATTTTTATAAATTTATAACAATTGAGTACATGTCTTTTTCCCCACACTCTCACCTAACTGGGTACTTTCTTCTTCATGTTTGCCACTGTGTTATCTGCTATGCTGTTTCATTGTTTTGATTGACATTTTTTTGTTTATTAGTGAAATTGAACCTTTTTTCAGATCCTCACTAACCATTTGGATTTCTTATTTGTGAGTTGTATGCTCACATTCTTTGACTGTTTTTGATATTGAGATATTATATTCTTACTAACTCGTAAGATATATGTGCGCATATCTAAAGAATATCAACTTTTCTCACGTTTCAAATGTTTCCCAGAGTTTAATTTATTTTTTTATAAACAGGAATGTGTAAATTTTAACATCATCAGATTCATCAATACTTCCTTAGTGTTTCTGTCTTTTTCTGAGTCATGTTAAGGAAGACCTTTCCCATCCCAATATTATAAAAATTTTCACCTACATTTCCCTCTGTCTCTATTTTAGTGTTTAAAATTTTTTTGTTTTTAATTTTATCCTCCTTTAAATTTATTCTTCATTTCTGTAATGATTTTTTCCTTCTGTTTCTCTTTTAAATTCTTTCAGTTCATGTCTCATCTATCTATCTATCTTCACTGGATTTTTGTAGTTTCTGCTTTGTTGTATTCCATCATATCAGCAACTTCTTGTCTAAGTTTTTAAAATTCATATTCATACGTTTGATTACAAGTCTCAGCTGCGTCACAGGAATAATTTTCTGATGAGTGTGTTTCATCTGTTATTAAGTATTGCTGGTCTTTTCCACATTTTTTTCCCTTTTATTATCTTTGTATCAGTGCTGTGCTAGGCTTTAATTTCATGACTCACTCAGTCTGACTGACAGTTTTTCGTTGTACTTCTAGATTTGTGGGGAGGCAGTATGTCATCTGAAAATCAGGATAATTTTTGGCATTGCCTTTTCAACGTTTTTAGCTCTTAGTGCTTTTTCTGTCACGTTGTTTGGCTAAAACATTTCAGAAAATCTTGAGTATTATTGGTGATCATTTCCTTCGTTTTCCTGTTCCTCACTATAAAAAGAATGCCTTGAGATTTCGACATTAAATGCATGGTTAGCTTCAGGTCTGACTTCACTCTAAACACAGGGAGGTCAAATACGGGACTCATATTCCAGCTCTCTCCTCCCACACCCACGACAAAGTCACTAATCAGTCATGGCACTTGGCCCTGTTGAGCTCAACAGAGATTTATATATGAGACAAAATCTGTTTGCCATCCTTATTCTAAACAATAAAGCATTTGCATTTCATCTGAAGTATTAGCTAGGTCACCTGAGATTCTAGAAGATTCAAGCTTCTAGAAAAATGATAGTCAGAAGGAAAACTATTACAGTTTATCCCAACATATATTTTCTTCTTCAGCAGCACAGCAGTGGCATCCATGACAGTAGACAAGATCGCCCCGGGCAGTGATTTTTATAAAAAGGAAAATAAGTGTTATAACCTGAGAGTAATTAAGTAAGCCCGAGTTGTGTCAACATAAAAGCCACTGTTTATCGCCAGCAAATATTGGGGCCTCCATGCCTAGAGGTTTCTAAAGTCCCCGCTCCTCTCTCTTCTGCCTCGGTTCCTGCAGTCCCACTTCACACATCGGGTCACGCCCTGACAGCGCTGATGTCTGACCGCTCGCTTTCCTGTGCGCTTGCTCTTTGCTACCCTGCGACTTCCACTGCCAGTCCTGAGACCCGCTGGCAAGTCATCACCATCAGTGTTATTCTTGGCACAACACCAAAACGGATCCAGTAAGAAACTGACCTCAAAAAAATAACACACTTACTATTTTCTTTCTTTCTTTACGGGTAGGAACAAATATTTGTTGTTTAAATATTTTATTTTGGTAAGTGCTCATCTGCTATTGTAAATGGGTCTGGAAATAGACTATGAAGTCATATGATCTCTTACCTGTAAGTTCCATGTAAGATGACTATTTTAGATCAATGCATGAGCTCGTGGACTCTCTTTCTACCAAATCTGATATTTTATTAAAGGCAATAGCATGATGTTTTGAGCCTCACTCAAAAGATTTCCTTGAGAAAATAATTTTTTAGGTTTTTTCTATGGTCAAGTATGGAAAATAATGCTTTGGGCTTCTTGTATCTCACACTATTGGTATACTTAAAAATTCTCAATTTCATTCCTGGGAAAGAGTGAAAAAGAAAGCTGAGTATTTGGTGCATTTCGCCTAGCAATATAATAGTATTAATATATGTTATTCAGGAGCACTGTTCAGCTGTTTTGCAGATTAATAAACTGAAAGAATGATTCTATGTTTAAGCTTTTCTAATGAGAGTCAAGGGTTTATAATAATTCATTTACTCTGCTCTAGCCTAATAAGGATTGTTAAGTTATTAAGAACATTGATTGAGTTACAACATGGTGGCCACACATGCTGTCATCCTGTGCATCTTATGCTGACTGAGCATGACATCTTGCCTTAAGTGTCTGCAATGGGTACCTTTTAACCAAGTGCCAGTATTCAGGGCTATTACAAGATTCAGTATATTAACGGATCATAGAAAATATTAAATATGAGATGTACTAAAACGAATAGATGATGCTACAACTCCTCTAATCCTTTTGGAAATTCAGATTACTAATTTTATCTCTTAGAATTGAAGGAATCTATTCTGGTAACACACTAATGTCTCGTGACTGTGGAAGTGTGATGACTGGAGGTACTTCCAAGGAATCGCTCTCAACAGCCAAGAGCTTATAGAGATGAGTTCTGGGGCAGCTCAGCTTCAGCCACCACCCCCAGGCATTCAACTGGGATATGTTAGTTATCTCTCCTCGGGAGCCTAGAACATAGGGTTTTTGTTTGTTTGGTGGTTTGTTTTTTGTTTTTTTAAATATGAAAGAGGGAATAGGGAGGAGGGGAATTCCATTTGCTTTTTTTTTTCTTTTTGAGACAGAGTCTCTTTCGCTCTAGGTAGAGTGCAGTGGTGTGATCATAGCTCAGGACAACCTCCAACTCCTGGGCTCAAGTGATCCTCCTGCCTCAGCCTCTTGAGTAGCTGGGACTACAGACTTTTACCACCATACCTGGCTAATTTTTCTATTTTTAGCAGAGATGGGGTCTTACTCTTGCTCAGGCTGGTCTTGAATGCCTGAGCACAAGCGATCCTCCTGCCTCGGCTTCCCAGAGTGCTAGGATTACCGTCGTGTAGAGCGTAGGTTTTAAGGTTTCTTCCTATTTCACCCCTTTTATAGTGGTGACCTTTCTCTGACCCTGCTCACTGCAGTGCAACACATGAAGCCAGATCAGGCATAGTCATCGTGCTACTCTGAGGAAATTCCAGGGCATGAACTAGGTAGTTGAGGTAAATTACAGGTATAGTAGGTCATAATTCAGTTTAACAACAGTTCTGAGCACAAAACATTCTTTCAGGCATTAGCTGTTGTCACTGCCATTACCAGTCCAAAAGCCAATTTCTAGATTATTCTGAGTGTATTACCCAGTTTGAACTCTCCCAGACACCTGGATTCCTGGGGACTTGGAGCCTTTTGAACTCTGGGTCCCAGGTCTTCCCTTCAGCTTCAAAACTGACTGGTGGGTCGAGGGGTGTAAGTCATAGTCAGCCAGCCATGCTTTTGATGAGAAATTCTCATCTCTCTCTCTCATTATTGCCATCCTCTTTCACTCACAGCACTAAATAGTTGAATAAACATTGAAATTGGAACCCAGAAGACCTGAATTTGAGTCCTAGGTTAGCCGATTATGACCAGTTTTACCTGAAAAATGTCTTTATGTCTCTGAGCCTCAGTTTTCTCATTGACAAAATGGGGAGACTCTCAGCCTTTCTTACTTTACAGGGTGGTTGTGACTGTCAAATAGCATTAATGAAGGTGACAGTCATGTGTAGCTTGATGTTCCACGACAGGAGACTGTGATCCCATTTAAAAAGACAGTTCTATAGGAGGTGGAAAACTGGCTAAGAAATGGAACACTGCCCAGAGGCAGGTGAATTAAATATGATCAAGGTTCCTAAACCTGAATGAGCATGACAATCAGGGGGTCCAAAAAAATAGTGCTTTTTAAAGAGGGCCATAGGTGTAAGATTTCCAGATAAAATACATATTGTATAGCACATGGGACATATTTGTACTAAAAACATTATTTATTGTTTATCTGAAACTCAACTTTAACTGAGAATCTTGTATTTTTGCTTGTTAAAGCTGGCAACCCTAGAGAGGTGATGTTCATGAACAACTTGCTGTTAAAACTGCTGACCCAGATCCTGAGTAGAGCTTGCCATAAAACCAGGGAAATGGGCTGGCTGCTTATATGGCACGATTTTGGATGCTCCAGGGAGGTGATCACAGTCTTCTCCTCTGAGGATATAAAATCCTGCTTCACTGTCTCCTCCAGACTTGAGATTTTACTCTTAGAATTTTATACATTATAAATGTAAACACCCAAGGTAGGGGTAGAAACTTCAGGTAAGTTTCCATAATTTATACTTTACTATATAAGTGGAATGATCTAAAAATAAGTTTTCCAGAGTGGGCAAAGAGAATATGAGGCCTTGGTTTCTGTGGAAAGAGGAGGGTGGTGGCCTGACTATGAGTCCCAAAGCAGGGATGTGGGGGATACTAAAGATGCGCTCTACCTGCGTCCCAGGCTTGCCTTGGGTCTGACTTGTTTTCAGGGATGTTGAAGCCCAGCCAGGTGGGTTGTCTGTGCAACCTCTCTCTGATCAGGTAGAAGAGAAGTGTCAGTAATGTCCCAATAGCGTAGTAATTTTAGCCTTATAATACCAGCTGATGAATCACAAAGGAGGACAGAAAAACAATTCTGATTTTTCTTGTTGCTCTAGTTCAGTGCTGTCCGATAGAACTTTCTGCGATAATGGAAATGTTCTGCACTATCCGTTAAAGTAGCCACAAGTCACATGTGACTCCTGAACATCAGAAATGTTGCCAGTGCAACTGAAGAATCAAATTTTTAATTTTATTTAATATTAATTAAAATTTAAATTTAAATAGTTGCATGTGACCTGTGGCTATCATATTGGACATGTGCTTTAAGGACCAAGGCTGGTCTATACTACCTGGCAATTTGTGGGCTACATAGACATATTTACACAGTTACAAAAACCAGCCAACCGTTAATACTTGGGAGATGTTAAATGAACACTTCAATTCCTGGCTTCTTTTGAAAATAACAGCATATCTGACAACAATCCTTCAAGGTACCAATAAACTTGAGTTTATTAGCAGTTATTTTGCTTTTGTTTTGCTTTATACTCTGCCTACTTTGCCCGTGTATTTTATCTGCTTGGCTGCCACAAGCATTTGGTTTTGGGAACCCTTGTTTGAGAAAAAATTTCAGTTTCACCCTTATAAAAAAGAGTAAACTCCTAACTTTCCCTTAGGAGTTTTGGCCTTAGGGGGTACCTTATATATAGATATCAATTAGAACAGGGGCTCCCAACCTATGGTGAGCTGTATAATTATTTCATTATATATTACAATGTAATAATAATAGAAATAAAGTGCACAATAAATACGATGCAGTTGAATCATCCCGAACACCCCCCACCCCCCGGCCATGTAAAAATTGTCTTTCATGAAAACGGTCCCTGGTGCCAAAAAGGTTGGGAACCACTGAATTAGAAGGTATCTCTCTCAGACTGACTTAAAAAAGAGGGCAAATACAGGAAAGAGTTTGAAGGAGGCTTCAAACTCTGTTAGAACAGGATTGCATGCTGGATCCGTCCACCCTAAGTGGATAAATTTGGGCAAGTACCTTCACTTCTAAAAAACTCAGTTTCGCCATCTGGAACATGAAGCCAATAATGGTACCTACCTCATGAGTCCCTAATGAAATGAGGTGTGTAAAGCACTTAGGATCCATACTTAGTAATAAACTTAAAATTTAGAAAGTAAGCTATTTTCATTTGATTCATAATTTTTATAGTTAGATAAGAACATCACTTTTGGAAAGAAACTGACAAGAACTAAATAATGCAAAGAAAAAAACGCATCTTTTTTATTAATAAATGAAAAATAAATTGCTGCAGCCTATAGGGAGGGAATAAAATAACAGATTGTTTTCACATGTGTTCTGCATTAATCTCATTGTTCATAATCTAATAAACCACACAAGAAAATAATTGCGTTTTGAGCCTGTCAAGATGACAGGCTCATTAACACTTCGTTCCTTGCCTGGTGGCATTCTTAATTTGGAATTGGAAAGGAACCAGAAATGGAAAAAGAAATCAAATTCAGATGGAGTATAATAACATCACCAAAGAGTCCTTAAAAAGAGGGCAGTGAATGTAAAATGGGAGCATAACAAAAGGAATTAGGAAGCAGTAAGTGAAAGTGATCTCCTGAAAGATACTCTGCGAGGAAAGCAAAAGGAAAGATGTATCAACAGAAGTGCCAAAAACAGTGGCAGCCACAAACTATGGCAGAAATCTAATGTAAATGAGAAAAAGACTGTCAGGTGTAGCCTGTGTCTGAGTCATCAGAAGAAGTTGAGGCCGGTACAATTGGTCAGACTTTTAAGGTTATTGATTTTTGGAAAATGACAGGAATTTAAACTGAAAGACTATATGCCTCTTAGGATATTTGGTTATGAGAAAAATGCTTAGAAAACAAACATTTGAGTATATGCTAAACGCAGGATGGTGGAAACAGGTAGTGAGGGCTCTGCTCTCAAAGAGGTTATTGTCAAGTTGGAGAGAGGGAGGAGAGAGCAGAGGCTAAGGTGCAGGAGGTGGACGATGACTGGTGAATTTGGAGGATTGTATGATCTTTACTTTCTTTTCACTTTGAAATAAAATTTGAAAGATGAATAGAAAAACAAAAGTTTACCAGGTAGACAAGGGGATACGGGGATTCCAAGCACAGGGGCCACATGTTCAAAGTTTCAGAGCCTTAAAATAGTGAAAGATGAGGAAATTTTTATTCTCTAGAATATGGGGCACAGAGAGGGTTGATGGTGTGGCTTATATCAGTAGCAGAGTTGTGTGTAAGGATTTTGGAACGTTGGAAAGAAGAGGAGAACATGAATGAAAAACTGAACATGATGGTGAAATTGTGTGGTATATGATGTCATTTCACCTCTGTGCTACCCTACCTTTGGTAATCTTACTAAGAGGTGCTTGATGTTTTGGAATTATTTGTGGATGCCAGTCTTGGGAGAGCTGAGACCCCAGGACCAGTGGCAAGAGGGCAGAGAGAACCATCACAATCACTGTTGACAATATGCCATTTCTGTACAAATTTTTTTTTTTTTTTTTGAGACAGGGTCTCACTCTTTTGCCCAGGCTAGAGTGCTGTGGTGTCATCCTAGCTCACAGCAACCTCAAACTCCTGGGCTTAAGCGTTCCTTCTGCCTCAGCCTCCCGAGTAGCTGGGACTACAGGCATGCGCCACCATGCCCGGATAATTTTTTCTATATATTTTTAGTTGGCCAATTAATTTCTATTTTTAGTAGAGACGGGATCTTGCTTTTTTGCTCAGGCTGGTTTCAAACTCCTGACCTTGAGCGATCCTCCCGCCTTGGCCTCCCAGAGTGCTAGGATTATAGGTGTGAGCCGCCACACCTGGCCTTCTGTACACATTTTGAAGAGATACTTCTTTGGAACTGGGTGATACCTTTGTGGAAAAAGAGGTATCATAGCCCCATAGCAGAGCGTATAGCTTTGAGGGTAGAGTACTGGTATATTGCAGGTTAAGCAGCTACATAAAGTCTTTCAGCCAGAGAGTCTGTACAACTCCATGTGGCAGCCCCAAACATGAGGAAGTATGTGTGGAAATTCACAGGACACATAGAGGAGAGGTTTTGACTGTCACAGGTCATGGAAGTAGGGTTTAGGCCTATATCACCTAATCCTTAAAAGATTCGGGAATTAAGCCTGGGCGGGGTGGCTCACACCTATACTCCTATAATCCTAGCACTCTGGGAGGCTGAGGTGGGAGGATCACTTGAGGTCAGGAGTTCTAGACCAGCCTGAACAAGAGCAAGACCCCGTCTCTACCAAAACCAGATAAAATTAGCTGGATATGGTGGTGCACGCCTGCAGTCCTGGCTATTTGGGAGGCTGAGGCAGGAGACTCTCTTGAGCCCAGGACTTTGAGGTTGCAGTGAGCTATGATCACGCCATTGCACTCTAGCCCAGGCAACAGAGCGAGACTCTGTCTCAAAAAACAAACAAACAAACAAACAAATTGGGAATTATGTGTGCCTATGTACAGTGTGTTCAGGGAATTCTGAGCAGATCGATATTTTTTGGAAATTGTATTTTTAAAAAAAGTATTAGTTTTATAGGACTACCATGACAAATTACCACAAATTGTATGGTTTAAAACAGAAATTTATTCTCTTGTAATTCTGGAGGCCAGAAATCAGAAGTCCAGAGTCAAAGTGTTGGCAGGGTTGGCTCCCTCTGATGGCTGTGAGGGAGTATCCTTTCCATGCCTTTCTCCGGTCTCCTAGCTGCTGGCATCCCTTGGTACTGCTTGGCTCTTGAGTGCATCATTCCAATCTCTGCTTCTGTGTTCACATTGCCTTACTCTCTGTTATAAGGACATTTGCCATTGGATTTAGGGCTACCCTAAATTGCATTTTACATCTCTAAAGACATTGTTTGAAAATTAGATCACATCCAGAGGTTCTGGGTGGATATATCCTTTGGGAGGCCATTTTTCAACCCACTACCAGAGGTGGCATGGTAAGACATCAGGTCAGTGAGCAGGCAAAACCTCCCATCTGATATCGTGTGATCACTTTATTGCTTATTTATATCAGCTTATGGTTCACTGTTATTCAAATATTTGTCACTTACTTGGTGCTTATTTTAGCGTGGGCAGTTCTTCTTCATTTTGTACTTGTGTGGTTTCGTTTTATTCTTACTAGGGAATTGTCTTAATCAGAAAAGCATAGTTACCATTCCCATATTATTTCTGAAAGATGAAAAGTCCCTGAATTTTGGCTGGATAATCTTTGAGTTTGAGCCTAAATTTTCTATTTGTCTGCAACTTGTTTTCAATTGTTGATATTCTAGAGACACCATTTCCTGACTTATTAGTTTTGTAGATTGATTTCCATTGAAGTATTAAACCCTTCATATAATCAATGAAATCTCTTGGCACTTTTGTGTTTCAGAGTAACATATGGTATCTGATGCATGTTGGATGAAAAAATTTACAGTAGGCCCTATTTTTTAAAATGTTTTATTTATTTTTTAAGAGACAGGGTCTTACTATGTTGCCCAGGTTGGCCTTGAACTTCTGGGCTAAAGCCATCCTTCCATCTCTGCCTACTGAGTAGCTGGGATTATAGGCACATGCCACCATGCTCGGCCCAGGGATATATATTTAAGGGCTGCAGAATGCTCATTTCAGAAGAAAAGATGCTGTTTCTGAAATGGGGTTGATTACAAAAATGAACCAAAACGGTCTTTCATGGAATTGAAGAATGATAGGGAGCTGAAAAGGATTGTAGATTAATCTAATCTAGCTCACACATTTTACAGGCAAAAAATTGATATGTCACAGTTCACACAACTAGAGACAGTGCACTAGAGTCTAGTGTTCCATTCATGTGCATTGATTATAATTACATTTGTAATTTGCAACAGTTGTGAAAATTAAGTATGTAAGTAGAAGTCCTTATGAAATGAAACTAATTTAAACCAGGCATTCCCGTTTCCTAATGATGCATACAGAATGATAACTCTTGCAATTTAGATACGTTAACATGGTTACTGTCTGAGAGTTCTCACAGAGCACTCGGTAAGCTTCTCTTACTGAATTAGTACAATTCTCAGGAAGTTATCCTTATGACACTGCTATTGCTGCTTCTGATTTGGTCTGTTTATGCTCTTTCAGTTCAAGATCCTAAGCCAAAATCAGGCTTGATTATATTATTTCTGGTTATTAATGTTATATTTTTCTAGAAAACGTTAAAGTCAATCATAGGAATATGAAAGAGATTCTTTAGAAGTTATAGGATATTCTTGATAGTATATGTTTGATGAATATGATATAAACATCTATAAGCATTATATACATATACTCATTTTGCCTATATGTGTATGTGAATACATCTATGTATATATACAAAATCATTTGTATACACATGTGTGTATTTATTCCTTCTGTGAATAATGCTGCATTTTTTCTTATAATTTGGAGGAATTAGGGCATTAAACTTAATAAATTCTAATATTTATTGAGCATTTACTGTGTTCTAGGCATGTTTTCTAATTTTGCCATCATAATTACCTGTCTAAATATAATTCTCAAAAAGCTGAAAATATGATTCTCATTCCAATATAGAAAGAACACATGCTAAAATTTATTAACTGAGTAATGAGGGAATCAGCAAGATGATAAAGTGGTTCAAAGAGTATTTTGAGGAACTGGATGTTTATAGGCATATAAAAGAAATGTTAGAATAAGGCTGTTCTGTAAGACAATAAAAAACCATAACATTTGACGCTGTCTTTTCTACCCTACAGAAATTACTTGTAGCTCCACTGGATCTACCTACAAGTTAACATAAAACTGACAAGAGTCCTAACTCTTAACTTGCATACAAGTCACACAAAAAGGTCTGTATAAAAATCAAAGGAAAGTTGCCCTAGATAATTAAGCAATCCGTGAGTGGGCTGGTTAAACAATGCCCAGTATGCCATTGAGAGCACACGCTGTACTCTCCATGCCTTATATCCAAGTTTTAGATAATATCTCTTAACATACCCTATTGTGTAAGTACTTTTATTATCCTCTTGAAGTTGGTAGAGTTAAGAAAATAAATCAGATACAAATATGCTAAATCACATAATCTTTATAAAGTAAAAAGACCTGAGTTTGAGCAGGTAATCTCTACTATATGTTCCTATGTATACACTGAGAATATCTATATTCATATGGTTTCATATTTATTACATGATTTCATATTTATTACCTGACTTTTGTCTTATTTGGCTGATTTGGCTGATTTGGCATTGTATTGTGGATGTGACTTTTTAAAATTACAGGTTACGCCAAATTCTTTTGGTAGGTAGATAGTATATTAATACAGATTTAACTTTGTGTGCTTATGTACATTTCTCTCTATATATCTCTCAAACTGTTAGTTAATTATCAATCATGTCAGTCTTTTCATTTTCTTAAGAATATAGGCTACTTATCCTATTTGGCTATTCTATGTATTGTACAAATGAGGCTGTTACAGGTTGTTTAATTTTAATATGAAAAAAACCTCTTCTATGGCCATTGCTGTCATCCCTAAACCAACTGGTTAATTCACAATTATGTATTATAGGTCCGGAGAGAGCAAAACCCTACATACTGTATCTTTTTAAAAAACAACTCATCATTACTCTTAGAAAAACAAGTCCAAATATCTGACTGTTTTATAAGATTTTATATCTTTGGAATAAAGCATGACAAAATTTGTACTAAGAATAAATGCAGGCCAGGTGCGGTGGCTCACGCCTGTAATCCTAGCAATCTGGGAGGCCAAGGTGGGAGGATCGCTCAAGGTCAGGAGTTTGAAACCAGCCTGAGCAAGAGCGAGACCCTGTCTCTACTAAAAATAGAAAGATATTAATTGGCCAACTAAAAATATAGAAAAAATTAGCTGGGCATGGTGGCATATGCATGTAGTCCCAGCTATTCGGGAGGCTGAGGCAGAAGGATCGCTTGAGCCCAGGAGTCTGAGGTTGCTGTGAGCTAGGCTGATGCCATGGCACTCTTGCCGGGGCAACGGTGTGTGACTCTGTCTCAAAAAAAAAAAAAAAGAATAAATGCAGTCCTTTTTTTGAGACAAGAGAGATCTCTTATGCTCTTTCATAAAAAGATAATGATTTTGCCTAACCAATTCTATCATTCCTAGATATCTTAAAGCCTTCTAGGTTCTTTAGATTGGTAACTATTTATAAAATTATTATTATTATTATTTGTACTTCATGTTTTGACTTATCATTTATTGCAAAAGTTCTAGGACCAATTTTTTGCATTCAGCTTTTTTTTGGTTGTCATCTATATTGTTTTTGTTGAAAACAGAGATAACAAGGATTAAAATCTGGAGGGTGTATACATGATTTATTATGATTAGAGAAAGTCTGATCGATAGCCTTGTCTGAATCATAAAGCACTATTAACTTTCAAAGTAATATTTAAATCTCTTAACCGTGCTGATTTGCAAACGAGCCAATACAAAGTAGTTGAGCTCAGAGCTTTACATATTTCTCCATGCGGATTCTTAGACATCTGCAGGAATACCTGAGTCAGATATGTCCTTGAATGATTTAATTCTATATATATCACACAGCTCCGCAGGCATGCTCAAAGCTCTAGCTTTTTAGGCTCACTCTTAATACTGGTTTGATCTCTGACCTCAAATATGACAAAAATCAGCATCTCTCCTATATTGCTGAAGACATGCTAGGGGCTTATGTTTTCTCAAGTCAGGTTCTGTCTCCATTTCTGGTTTAGGATACAACTTCTTTTTAGTGTTTATTTAACTGTAGCTCTTCTTGATTCTCAGTCCTTAAACAATCCAAACAGAGTCCCTGTTCCTTTAATCGCTCCCACCCACCCTAACCACATACCACAAAACACAAGGCAGTAGTTGGTTCTTCTGAAGGACTGGCATGATACAAAACTGAGGATTAGAGTCTGTTCTTAAAAATCTGTCTTCCTTGTTGTCTTTTTTCTCTGCAGGCCTCAGCTTGTCATCATTCCTGGACCTCTTTTATCTCTCCTCAAATTCCTTTACTTCATTCCCACTTTCTACCCGTTCCTGGGTCCATTACTCTTATCCCAAATTATAATTTTATTATGAAAAGAGGGTTGTTTTTTCCCCCTTTTCTTTGCTCCTTTGCTTCTCAGACCTCCTTCTCTTCAGCTAGGATGATTACCAAGGTGCTTTGCTAAACAAAAAAGAAATTCTGCCACAGCTAATTTTTTAATCAAAAGAATAACATATGGATAAGATTTTCTTTTTAAAAAAACTTTAACAGTAAAAATGAGAATGCAGAGAAAGTGTGATTTCCTTCCACTCCATACTGCAAAGACCCTAATTCTCATGCTTCACTTTCCCAAGGGCATCTCCACATGCCAGTTTCTTGGGTACCTAAGTATAAATACATCCCCATTATTTGAAAAACAGAGTGCTGTGTACCTCCCACTTCCCCTCCATATTCACTCTAGACCTTTCTTCCCCTGCTCAGACTCTCTCCCCTCTGGCTTCATGTTGGAAGATATAAGGATGAGAAGAGAGGGGTGGGGCCCTGGCTCGGCTTCCTTAGGTCCTGCTGGTGGCTCTCTCCAACCATCCTATCCTTCCAGTTCTGATAACTGTGCCTTTCCTTCACCCCTTCAGGCGTTTTTCTGGTTATGGTATCTCATAGTATCTCTAGAGGTGTCTCCACACCCTCCCCAAGAACTTATAAATAGTCTCCTTTTAAAACACAGATTATCAGCTTGACTGTGCTATCTGTTGCCTGCAGAGATCCCAGAGACACCAATGGGAACACATCTGGAGCTTAGGTATCAGGCTTTATTAACTCACATAACATCTACCTTAGCTGTTCACAAGCATAATTTTGCAAGCATAATTTTCAATTGCATTGTTGCCATTTATTTACCCAGTCCTTTATTGGTGGCAATTAGGTTGTTTCCAGTTATCCTATGATCTTAGTACAACACTGCTGCAAACATATTTCCTTGTGCTTATATCTTTGCACATATGTACAAACAGAACTACAGGATGATTTTTAAAAATAGTAATTGGTGTACCAAAGAGTACATGTATTTATACTATTGATTTAAGCCTTCAACTTCCTATAAAATGGTAGACTGAGTTTATAAGAGGGAAGCCTCCCTTCCATTGTAAACACATTGAAAAGATTAAAAACAAGGATAGAAAAGTGAAGCAATAGCTGAATTAAATATACAGCTGAAGATCTAATACAGAATGATGCATATGGAGATGGAGACATGGAAAATTAAAGAAGATAAAAAACAGGCAGAAGGAATGGGAAGATCCAACATGCCAAACAGAATTCCTGAAGGAGCACCTAGAGAGAATGGGTAAAAAGCAATATTCAAAGAACTGATGGCTGAGAACTTTCCAGACTTGACGGCTGAGAACTTTCCAGACTTAAGAAAGACATCGTAACACTGAATCCTTACCAGAATAAATAAAAACACATTATTCAGAAACATAATATTGAAACCACAGAACATCAGAAAAAAGAGAAAATTGTAATCAAGATGGAAAAAAAATTATCTACAAACGAATGACAGTTGGACAAACAGCAGCCACAACTACCGTAAGACAATTACATAATGTCTTCAAAGGCTGGAGGGGGGAAAAAACCGTCAACCTTGAATTCTATTCCAAGCTAACAATCATTAGTAGTGAGAGCAAACTAAAGACAAATTTGTATATTCAATGATTTGATTTAATACCTGCAGACCCTTACTGTTAGAACTATAAAGAACCTACTTCAGGAAGAAAGAAAAAGAGTCTACACAAAGCAACAGATGCAAGAAGCCATAATGAGAAGAAAACTGGGTAAAACATCTTAGAAAAATCTATAGAAGTATTAATCCTAAAAGGAACAGCAATAGCCATGTTTTTAAAGAGCAATTTGATGGGGTTTAAAACAAATTGAAATAAAATAGTAGACATGGAAAATTATATGGAATGGAGACTGGGGAAAAGCTAAATTGTTCTAGATCTTTGGTTGAGAAAGGACACTGATAATTTAAATTTTACTTAAAAGTAATATAAATTTAACTCCACATGATAAAATTTGAGGATAATCAATAAAATAATAGAAATAGAATGTAGAAAACAGTAAAGAGAAAAAGACAATGAAATAAAACTTGACTAATCAAATGCAACAGTTGACAGGAATAAAGAAAACTAAGAGAATCTATACTGAACAGAGGTTCTCCTTTTTAGGTTGTTTAATTATATTTTTGAATTTTTTCCTGTTGCATTTATTCTGTTTTCTTCTTCAGCAGTACTAAATGTGTATATAATGAATAGTGTTGCCTGTCTTCCATGTTTTTTTCTCTATTGTTTTACTTTGCTTGGTTTTCTCAAGCCTGGTATCTCACATCTCTGACTATATTTTCAGCAATGTCTGTTATCTTTTTATTTCTGCTCTCCATGTAGCCATGATTTTTGTGATAATATTATTCTTTTCTTTCATTTTTATTCCTGAGTTCTGCCAGATCATTTTGTGTCCGCTTCCTTGAGCCCTTCTAACTCTCTCTCTCTCTCTCTGTTTCCCAGGGATAGGGGTGTGTGTGTGTGTGTGTGTATGTAAAAATTCTTTTGAAGTTTTAATCTGATTCTTGGTATGATCTTTCTGGTATGTGGTTATCTACCTTTTGTATGTAATATTTTTTCTTCCTGTTCTTTTTGTGCTTTATCCTGGCTCCTTTTTGACTATTTCTGGGTTTTTTTTGCTTAAAATTTTATTTTGTTTTTTCATTCTTTTATTTAATTTTAAACTATCTGATTTTCAATACTATTTCTGTTTTGAATGGAGTTATTCCTGGTCTGTTAGGGGGTATGGGCCAGGGAATGCACCTGAGGAACAGCTGGAATACAAAATGTTGCCTGTGAATGCAAAAAACCTGGTATTTTGCCTTGTGGCATGATTCTAATCCAGTTTAGAAGTTGTACTGGTTTTCCATGAATCTCTGTATGATATAGTTTTCTAGCATATTTACCTTTGGATTTAGCTTTCACTACTCTTCAGATTATAAAAATTAGCAGCTCTGGGCTGCATGTCATCCAAGGTTTTGCCTCCACACGCCACATTGATAGCCTGCTTCTTACAGAAATGGTGTGTCTGTGCACTGCTGGTTGAACATCTCTTCCCCTCCCACATTGTCAAAAGAGATAAGAGAGGCTCTCCAGGCAGTGGCTGGTTTGCCTCCAGGAAGTTCCACTACTTCAGAGAATTCTTCCCTCTGACAGCTCTATCCTAGATGTTCTGAGTGGGAATCCTCTTCTGACTTTTTCCCTGACTGTGAGACAATATTCCCAGGCTTTCTTCACATATTATTGCTCAGGGTTTTAGGTGTTTTCTGGCATCTTTGAAGATGTTTTGTTAATTTCAGGGACGGGAGGTGGCAGAGATATTTGTATTTCATTAAACTGGAAACCACCTTCTGCCAGTCCCGCCTTTAATAACGTTTTCCTCTTGCTATATGAATAATACATTTGTTCTAGCCCCTTTTCTCTGTGGCAGTGGATACAATTTTTTCTTAAAGGTAGGAAAAAAGTTACCCTCTACCTTATTTTAGTGACTTATACTTCATAACATTAATATTCCTTCTCCACAGTGTAGCATGGCTATACGGGATACGTAGCATGCCATACGTGATAAAGGCTTCTGGGAGATTTTAATGCCATTTTACAAGGAGGATCAGGAACTTGATCAAGAACATTTAAAATTAAATGTCTATTTATTAATCACTATGCAATTCCTATTGCTAAAATTATTCTACCAGCAGTAACAGGGTTTGGGGATAACTTGGTGTGTAAAATGCAGAGGGGTAAAATTTGTTTCAGTTGTTTTGTACTCTCGATTTCACACTTACACATATTATTTTGAAGTTTCATATTGATAAAGTGATAGTTTAGTTGACAAGTTTTTACATATAGCAAAAATAGGGAAAAATTTTTATTGAAATTAGTTATTCTAAGACAACTTATATCAGGACCACAACCTAAATCAATTATAACTCAGTAATAATTGTCAGTTGCTACAAATATCCCTGTGAACAAAAGCCCTACAGGTGCTTTTTATTCTGATCAGTGGTGAAGACTCTGACTGAAGTTATTTAATGTTCTCTCCTTGGTACATTAGCTCTTTCAACCCACTGCAGAGTTTAGACAAATTCTGAGCAGTCATTCTCTAGTACTCTATCATCCTTAAAAGGTTGGTGTGTTTAAAGATGTCTAGTCTTGCCTGGGACACATCTGTACCCTGAATAAGCAAAGGGGTGATATGCATGATGCAGGCAGTAATGCTTCCACCAACAAAGGCAAGTCTTGTTTACAAGTGCTGGTCTTCTCCATTTCAGACTCCTTAGCAAATTCCTCTGGAAACACCTCCTGTTTACATCTTCCTGCAGGAAAAACTTCATTTATTTAAAGACAGATTAATCTTCTTTCCCACCCTGAAAAGAAAACCCTGTATTTTTCATGCCTAGTCAGGTGAAGAATACCAGAAGCATAATTGGTAGTGACTGTAAGTATTATTATAATTAGGGTGTTGTCTCTTGTCTTGAAAGCATGCTTACTGTTCTGCCCTAAACTCTTCATGTTTTGGATAAGTGATAGCAATTCTACAGCTTGTTCACTCTCCAACATTCATGGTCACATTTAGGGAGAATTCACATTTTTATGATATTGAATTTCTTATCTTTCCCACTTTTTAAGCCTATGTTTTTGTCTCTACTTTTTTGTTGGTGATATTTTCCCTTCATATTGGATTTTTGTACATTTCCTTCTCGGTCTATTGGGAGGTATTATGTATATTTTGTTGCTACTATATTTGAGATATTTTGTTCTTGCTGGTTATTATATAATCTCACAGGTTTTATATGGAGTAAGCTATCAACTTTATCAATTTTGTAATATAATTTGGTATATCTCTCATTTGCTATTTGTCTTAGTGATGTTTTAAAAAATAGAATATGCTATATGTATAACACATATTTACATATTAATCCATCCATTATATTATCATATTAATAGGATTTTTATCCATGTTCTGAGTGCCATCTTACATCTTACATCAGCCAGGGATGTACTAGTGAACTACACTGCTATCAAACACAACTAATAAGCAAAAGTCCAAACCATCCTGGGTTGAGTGGTTCTACAATGTGCTTTGTTTTCTCTGCTCAAAACTCTCCTTCTGGTTTTTGTTTTGACTTCTGGTGACTAATTTTGATGTGCATTGACTCCCAAAGTTATGGTACCACGATGATCTACTACAAAGGACCAAGGCAGAGGGTCAGGAGCTAGTTAGAATACACATTTTCTGGCAACTTGTGGTGATTTTAAGGAACTATTTGAGGAAGCAGAGAATAAAGAAAAATAGGAGATTGATAGAAGTCTTCTGATATTTTGAAGGACATTATAAATGTTTCTAAAAACTGAGGATTGAGCAATCACTTAAGTACAATGCTTAAAATGCTTCTCCATAGGAACTGTAGGACCTCATATAACTAAGTTCTGTTAGAGCTCTAATTCTAGAAATATATTAAATATTTCCCATGCTAAACTAGATAAGTGTGCATATATTTTTTGATTGGCTCTTTATTAATATCCTCTGTTAGTTCTTTTTTTCATTTTATTTTTTTGAGACAGAGTCTCACTCTGTTGCCCTGGCTAGAGTGCCGTGGCGTCAGCCTAGCTCATAGCAACCTCAAACTCCTGGGCTCAAGTGATCCTATTGCCTCAGCCTCCTGAGTAGCTGGGACTATAGGCATGCGCCACCATGCCTGGCTCATTTTTTTCTATATATTTTAGTTGTGCAGCTAATTTCTTTCTATTTTTTTTTTTTTTTTAGTAGAGACGGGGTCTTGCTCTTGCTCAGGCTGGTCTTTAACTGCTGAGCTCATACGATCCTCCGGCCTCAGCCTCCCAGAGTGCTAGGATTACAGGTGGGAGCACTACGCACGGCCTCTCTTATCCTTATTTTATGAAGAGTTTTATCAGAAATTGTTTAATTGTATTCAATGCTTTTCTGGCTTCTATAAAAGGCACTGTATACCAATGAATGTATGAAAAATTGCTCAATCCCATTAGCTCTCAGGAAAATGCAAATTGAAACCAAAATGAGACATCACTACATTCTACCTGAAATGCTGCTGCCAGTGGGAG
>CAUYRT010009377.1:0-41439 GCA_963574885.1 Lepilemur ruficaudatus | reverse complement strand
ATTATAGAGATATAACCAATGAAATATTAGCTACATTTCAATGAAGAGATCTTTTTAGTCATCCATCTTATACAAAATGACTAACTGGTAGAAATTATGTATTTATGGTGGACTCCAACACACTGGTAAAATACAGTGTATATTTTAATCTGAAAACCCCCAGACATTTTCTACTGCATGGTTTTGCCTACATTTTTTCTTTTTTTTTTGAGACGGAGTCTCACTCTGTTGCCCGGGCTAGAGTGAGTGTCGTGGCGTCAGCCTAGCTCACAGCAACCTCAAACTCCTGGGCTCAAGCGATCCTTCTGCCTCAGCCTCTCGAGTAGCTGGGGCTACAGGCATGTGCCACCATGGCCGGTTAATTTTTTCTATATATTTTTAGTTGGCCAATTAATTTCTTTCTATTTATAGTAGAGACGAGGTCTTGCTCTTGCTCAGGCTGGTTTCGAACTCCTGACCTTGACCAATCTGCCCGCCTTGGCCTCCCAGAGTGCTAGGATTACAGGCGTGAGCCACCGCGCCTGGCCGGTAGCTCTTTAACTTCTTATTAATAGCTTAGTTCTTTTGGAAAGGAATCTCCAGCTCACAGCCTATGTCACTTAGAAATAATTATATTCTTTAAGAAGAAAGAAGCAGTAAAATGCCGGCGGTTCACTTCAATGCTTTTCTTTATTTCTGGGATGTGGACCCCTGGATGTTTGGTAATTTTCTGAGGATTTCAAATAGATTTTTTTTGGTATGTATGTGTGTGTAGTTGTTCTCAATAGAAGGCTTGTGTGCTATAAGAACGTTTTTTTGTCCTTATTTATTTACTTATGGTTTGTGTGTGTTTATATGTCCTTATAAGTTAACTCGAATGTTCTCTGTAGCAAAGTTAGATTACGAAAATGCAAATGACCCAGAATAGTAAAAACAATCTTGAAGAAGAACAAAGCCAGATGATTTAGACATACCAGATATGATTTATAATACTATAGCAAATAATACAGCAGAATATTATTATAGCAGAAGGATAGGCAAATAGCACAATGGAACAGCATAGGGTACAGAAACAGAATGATGTGTAGATAGTTACTTGATTTTTTTAAAAGTTGTCTTTTAAAATTCTTTAAATTCTTTTCTCATGTTCCTCATTACAACAGATCATTTAGTAGAGTATTATAGGCATAAAATGCTGTTTTCGATTACATTAGATATTGTCAACCACGAAACATTAAACATAAAGCTTATTGTAAGTTAGGCATGAAAATGGAAAACTTTTTAACCATAAAAATTGGAAAAATTATATTTTTATAACAAAACTTGCATGGCAAATCAAATAGCTGTTAATTATGCATTTTAAATGTAATATTGAGTTATTGGTATGACTATTCTGACATGCTCTTAATATATTTTCATTTTATGTAAAATGAAATATAGTTTTGATTTTTCCATTTTTATGTATTCTCTATAAGTAGCACTTTTAAATAATGAAACATTAATTTCATTTGTCACACATGAAAACCAGTATTACTTGATTTTTAACAAAGATCTCTTTAAAAAATGAGAACACATTTGGGGAAAGGATGATGTTCTCCATAAAAGGTGCTGCATTAATTTGATGAAATGAAAAAACAAAAACAATGCTGATAGTTATTTCATACCATAAACAAAAGTCAATATCAGATAGAGTGTTGATGTAATTTTTACAGGTATAACTATAAAGGTTTTAAAATAAATTGTGTAAAAATTTCTTCATGACCTTGGAGTAAGCAATGATTTCTTAAGCAGGGCACCAAAAGTATTAATGGTAAAGGCTAAAACATAATGCAACAAATTACGTTAAAATAAGATACCTCTTATATATATCAGAAAATACCAAAAAGAGATGATATTTGTAATTGATACAGATGGATATTTGTAATGGCAAAACTTACATCTTGAATATGAAGAAATCTTTCAAATCAGTAAGAAAAAGAAGAAATTCAATGAATAAACGGAATCGAAGGGGTACTTCACGAAAAAGGATATCCAAATGGCCAATGAACATCTAAAAAGTGCTCTACCTCACTAATCATCTCCAAAATCCAAATTAAAATTATCATGACATATCACTGCTCACCCAAGAGGATAAATGAAAAGAACAAGGGAGAAAACATTAAGTGTTGACACAGATATGAAGCAACTGGAACTCTTGAACTCTGCTAGTTGAGGTATAACTGATACAATCACTTGGGAAAACTAGTAGTATCTGCTAAAGGTAAATCTTCACATACCTTATAACTAGCAGTTTTACTTCTAAGTATGTGATGAACAGAAATATGAATATGTGTATACCACAAGACTTGCATTAAAATATTCGTAGCAGTGCTATTTCTAAAAGCTACAAAGTGGAAACTGTCCAAATGTCTATCAGTAATAGAATAAACTATGACACATTTATAAAATTATATACCATGCAGTAATGAAAATTCATAAACTCTTGCTATATACAATGATATTGCCATATAAAAGTGTTGAATGAAAAAGCCAAACACAAAAACACAACCTTCCATAGGATTCCATTTAAATAAAATTCAAAACCAGACAATACTAACCTATTGTGTTAGCCATCAGAGTAGTAGTTACCTTTGGGATGGTAGTAATTTTGAACTCCTGACCTTGAGCTATCCACCCGCCTCGGCCTCCCAGAGTGCTAGGATTACAGGCGTGAGCCACTGCGCCCGGTGCAGGATGGTAGTAATTTTGAGGGGACATAAGTAGGGCTTTTGGCTGATAATAGTAGTTCAAATCTTGACTTGGGTGCTAGCTACATGAATGTCTGCATTTTGTGAGAATTCATTGGGTGATTATGTACTTTTCTTACATATGTTATATTCAAGAAAAATCCATTTAAAAATAGATTACAAAATAAGTGCCATTTAATGGAGGGAATAAGTATACACAAAATTTGACATTTGAGTTATGATTTGAAGAATGGCTTTGAGTCCTCCAGGCAGATCATTCCAGGCAAGAGAAAATATTGTTGTGGTGCTGCCATACTGTGTTGCTCCTCTTTCTCTTCCCCTTTCTGCATTCCTTCCTCCCATTAAAACTTACCTCTTTTGCATATTTTTCTTCAGAGCCTACCTACCTCTAGATAGATCAGAAAGTTTAATATGTTAGATTAGGTTGTAGACTTAATATCTTATTCTAAAAAGTAATTGACCATGGACTATCTAGGCAGGCAAGTGGGTGATATTTTTTATAAGAACCTCTTTAAAATCACAGCATATAGGGCATGGCCAGTTTAGTTCACGTCAAGGATGAATTCCTGCAGGGCTTGGCATGTTGCCATACATAAACAGGCACTTTCAAATACTAAAATAGCATTTACCGTCATTAGTCTTCTCTCCCAAAGGATCTTGACATATTCCTAATGAGTAAATTTCACCTTCAGCATCATCACAATGCTTACTTCACTTGCGATGACTTATTCATAAAATCCAGATTTTCCAAAGATAGTTTAAGGAAGTAAAATAATAAAGCATATATATATAGCTCTTGTTTAAAAATAGCTGAGGAGCATTAACATTGTGTAATACAATAAATTCTATTACGGAACCTCCTAATGATTCTGAATTTACTTAATTAATGATTTCTTTAAGAATTAAATAATTGAATGGTGAGAGAACAGAAAAGATAGTTTTTCTCTCAGATGACTTTGCTAAGTTGGAAATGAGGATATAAGACAACCAGGTTCAAGGTATCAGAATTAAGGAGTCAATGCTGATAATGGAGTATTGAAATAACAATCTATTTAAAGAGCGATTCCTTTAAAAACAAGCTTCTTTAGGGCCAAGTTTCATTAAATGGAAATTACCTTGAGTGGGATCCAGAGGTTTGCAATGTGTCTGCTTTTCGGTGCATACGTATTTGCTACATTCGGTCTATTTTTCTTCTTGCGAAGAATCTGATTTTGCAGGGCAACTTAACCTGACGGGGGCAGTGTGTGCCCGTCAGTCCCAGATGGAGTCTCAATTCTTACTATGGAGGAAGGTCAGTTTAAGTGAAAAATGCCCTACGCCGCTTAGAGAAAGGCTGCAATAGGCCGCTGATGACATTACTGGTTCTGAAATGGCAGCTTGCATATGAACAAAATCAAAAAGTTTCAAAATGAAAACTCAAAGTTTTTTCAGGTTTTCCTCAGTCCAGCTGAAGCACAGCTTGTCAAAAGATTATTTTGTAAAGCTCTCTAATAGGCTTTCCAAAGCTGCTGTCGTAATGCAGTCAAAACAGAGGTAATGAATCTCTGCTTTAAGCACAGCTAATGGTTTTTAGGCATTCCCATAGTCATGGTTTGCTTAATATAAATGTACAGCTCTTTTGCACATTTTTATCTTACTTCTTCAATTGGAATGTGAGCACAGGACTCTCTTTTGCATGAAGCTGAAAACTTTTGCTTTTCTGAGGAGTACCACTGTCCAGCTGTGGTTATTCTGAGTGTGTGTGTGAAGCTCTACTGATCAGTCTGGAAAGCTTGTTTTTTTTGCCTTTGTCTAAGACAAATCTATTTTCTCTTTTAGCTTTTCAGGCACGAGGCATAAAATAAATGGACTTTCTTAGGCAGCACCTTCAGATCCCTTTGTGTCCTCACGTCCCCTTTCTCCCGATGCCTGAGATGGCTCACATTGGCCAGAACTGCCCGTTTGGGGTCCACTAATTTTAGTCTCTGAAACAAAGAGGAGAAGCCATTTACAGGAATGAAAAGCTGTCTCTGACTCCAATTCCTGTACACTTTTCTGAAACACTTCTAACTTCAAATGATTAACATGATCAAAACTCATTTATTTATAATTTAAGAGTATTTTTAAAAGCATTTTTTGTTGTGAAATAGAACAAATATGCAGATAAATGCACAACTAAAAGATATACAGTAAATGGTTAATGGTTTATCACAAAGCAAACAACCAGGTTAAATTAAACAAATGGACATTATCTGTATCCTGAAAGCCTCCCTCATGCTGCTTCAAAATCACTAACCTGTCCTCCTTCCCTGGGTGTAACCGACACCGTGATTATCATAGCAATCACTTCCTTGCTCTTATTCTAGCTTTACTTCCTGGATTATTCAGGGTTTTCTAGAAAAACAGAATCAATATTATACATATATACATATATTATATATAGTATATATTTATATGTATGTGTATATATATAAAAAATAAAAATTAGCTCTACTAATTATGAAGGCTGAGAAGTCCCACCATCTGCTGTCTGCAAGCTGGACAATCAGGAAGGCCAGTGGTGTATTTCAGTCTGAGCTCAAAGGCCTAAGAACCAGGGGAGCTGATGGTGTAAGTCTTGGAGGCTGAAATCAGTAGTGTCCGTGTCCAAGGACAAGAGGAGATAGATGTCTTAGCTCAAAAAGGGAGACTGAATTCTCCCTTCCTTTGCCTTTTTGTTCTATCTGGGCCCTCAGTGGATTGAATAATGCCCATACACACTGGTGAGGGCAATCTTACTTGGTTTATTGAGTCAAATGCTAACTAATCTCTTCTGGAAACACTCTCATAAACACATCTAGAAATTATGTAATACTAGCTATCTGGGCATTCCTCAGCTCAGTAAAGTTGACACATAAATTTACCATTACACTTCCTAAGCATGCTCTCCCAGGGATCCTTGTCCTGTAATTCTTTGCAACCTTCTTGCTATTCAATGCCTCCAAGAAGATTTTTTTTTTAAAGTCTCCAAATTTTGTAATTGTCTTTAGTAGAAGGGTCAGTTTATATTAACCAGCCACCATTCGTGGAAGTAAAACCTCATGTATTTTTTAATTCAACAAGTATTTATTGAGTGCCTACCAGCCAGGTACTATGCTAGGAGCTTGGGACACAATGGTGAATAAGACAGGTGCATTTATTGTCTTAGGGGAAGATTCTATCCAGCAATGTAAACATTGCAATGCTTGTCTTTAAAACTCCTGAATAGCTACCAAGTAACATTAAATAAATGTTACCATGAAAATAAACATTAGGTAACTCACTAAAATAGGCAGTAAACACTGGTTTTAAAAAAATGCTTTTCTTTATAAGATTCATAATAGAATTTCTTTGTGAGCAAATTGTTTCAGAATTTTAAAATATCCTTCCTACCCACCTGAACACATACCCCTCAGGACTATTCAGAAATACCATTTGTAGGAATTCTAGTTTTATAAACAGGATGGGCTTGGGCTGGGAGGCTCCAGATGCTGTGTCTGATGAAAAAACATGGTTGGCTGATTGTAGCTTTTAGCCTTGCCATCTCACTTCCTTCTTTTTCCTTTTTAGTTTCAAGCTCCTCAGACTTTCCTGTGTGTTGTTCATTCATTCCTTTCAATCCTTTGCAAATCTGGAAGTCTGTATAGGTCTTCAGGTAGCTCTCCTTGCTGTCAGTTTCTCTATTTTCATGGGTACCTGGGTCCTGCTTTTGGTGGTTACAAAGAGATGAAACTTGTCTAATCTCCATGGCAATTGCTTTCTTTCTTACAAGAGCATTCTTCTTGAGAATGTTTTCTTTCTCCCACTGCATCAAGATTTCTTAATTTGGAATGGGTTTAGCATTATGAGAACCCCCTAAAATTGCAAGCAAAATATGATTTCTACTTAAATTGTATTAATTTCCTGGAGAGAATACATATTTTAAAGATTTTTTTATTGAGGGAATTTTCAAAAAACACCAAAGTAAAAACAATATAACAAATTTCCATAGAGCCATTATGAACATTTTGCAACCCTTATTTTACCTATCCTTTCACTATTTGTTTTTCCCGGAGTCTTTTAAAGCAAATCTCTGATATCATGTCATTTCTTCTGTAAAATCATTAGTTTGCATCTCCAACTGTTAGTTTTTTTCTTACGTGGCCACCATGCGTTATTACAACTAGGAAATGGACAATGATTCCTTAACTTCATCCAATTCTCAGCCCATAGTCGAATCTCCCCAGTAGTCTCATGTATGTCATTTTATACTTGGACTGTTAGATTTTATCATTCAATTATTCCAATAAGGATTTAAACAAAGTTCACCTTTTGGTTAGTAAACCTATAAAGTCTCTTTTATTGTAATGATCACCTTTCCTTCTTTTTATGCTATTAAGTTGTTGGTGAAACTGGATTATTTGTTCTATAAAATATTTCATTATCTGGATTTGGATGACCGCCATCTGGTATTGTCACTTAATTTCTAATTCTTCTGTCTCTGTATTTCCTGCAAACTACGTGTAAATTGGTGGATGGTCTCGGTCTCTAGGCTTGATTAAATTCATGTTTTACATAGTTATTACTTTTAAAAAGAATTTCAAGTTTTTAAAAATCAAATTTGAGAGGTCAAAATTTTGACCCCCAAAAGTTTAAAAAAGCATTATAAAAGATGCAACTGCACAAGGACAAGTGTATTTGATACTCATTATTAAATTTGTTCTTTAGTAAGCACCATGTTAACCACACAGTCACGTCTGAGTGAACACATGAATGAAAGAATAAGAGTTTTTGAGTAAGCTAATGAAAAAATAATTGGATTTACAGTTCTTTCCCTTGCCACACCGAATTTATCAATAAAAGTTAAATGTTTTTAGAGTCTAATCAGGTTTAGAAATGACAATATAAAGATAAATAAAGTAAATAAGTGCTTCCCCAATTGACCAAATTGAATACTAATTCATTACAGTGTATTTTTCACGTAATGTATTATATTTTGTTCAACAGTTTTGTGGTACTAGTAAGAGGGTGACAATGTTTACTTATTTGTAAAATTGAAATTCAGAGGATCATAGAAGTCATAGAGAAGTATGGAGATTATAGCTGAAAATCCTGTAGATGTTTTGATCTATATTTTGAACAAATGTACAAATCTCTACATTCTCATTGACCTGTGAATAGTAAAATTCTAATTGAACAAGTGATAGGAAACTCACTGCCTTTGCAACATGGTCCATTCTACTTCAGGATGGCAATTGAATAATCAGCTCTGATTTTGCTCTCTGGAGGGATGGCACCATAATGTTTACTGAATGCCTATTAGTGGCTAGGCACTTTTTACACTTGCAGTTAATTTTTTTTCAAATTATTAATTTACTTATTTAAAGTCTGTCTCCATCACGTGACTATAATCTTCAAGAGAGAAGATATCATGTGAGAATTATTCAATGTGTATCATTGGCACTCAATTCATATATTTGTGGAGTGAATGAATGAAGAATCAGGTAGAAAGAAATTAAGTAATTTGCTTATGATAACACAGCAGAGCTGTGAACTCCAGTTTCCAACTCCAAAGCTTTTTAGAGCTGTAAATAGACCTATACGTAGACTTAGTCTAATTCCACTTTTACATGGAAGCTTTTATTTTCTTTTTTAAGTATAACGTAATGAGTCTTGAGCCTTTTCTTTTCACGATTAGACCTTTAGTTTTTCTCACCTGTTACTCACAAGATATAGTGACTAGAAATTGTCTTATAAATATTACATCCTTAGCACATCCTTCTTAAGAGTTTGTTGTCAGAAATGATCAAATGGCCTGACGTTACAAGATGACTGTTACTCCTATTTTGATACTATCATTTTATTAATGCAGTTTAAGATTGCATTGTTTTTGGTTCCCTAGCCATGTCTCATTATTGACTCATAATTTGCTTGGCATCAGCCAAAATCCTCAGTTCTGTCCGTATTTTACAGCTGTAATTTTTGATGACTTTTTGCTGCTCATTCCTTTCTTCCATATTATGCTAGTAGATTTTATTGTTTTTAACACGGCCATGGGACATTGGGCTAAATAATGGGTTTTACATCTTTGTTAAGTGACATCTTAATCGAATATGGTTGAATGTAAGTCTTTGCATTCAATTCCAAGAAACAAAAGAAAAATCAAAACCAAAAACAAAATTAAAAAATGCACAAATAAAGGATGGAGGTGATATTATTTAGTAGCAATGTATGGGGAAATGACTTAAGGGGGTTAGTGGGCTCCCTAAGAGCTAGCATATCAGATGATTGCCAAACATTTATGTCATCTTGGGATGTATTAATATCTACCACGGGATGACAATTTCATTTCCTCATTAGTGCCCGTTGTGATTAGGTGTAGCCATGGCCTAGAAGGTTGTGTCGAGATGATTTGAAGATGACTCTCATCTCAGTGCCAGGAGTTATTGAGGATATTTGCTGTGGGTGGTGGGAGAGGAGAATATGTGTGTCTGCATCTTTGATTATGAGTTCAAGGGGTGGCAGAGCCAATCTACACTGGGGCTATCCAAATGCTTAGATATTAGACTTAAAATGTTTTCATAAAGTAGTGCCCATCAGGGTAGGAAGCCACTGAATGCTGTGTCTTGTGGAAAGCTTGCAAGAATTGCAACTGTATAGCCTGGGGAAGCAAAGGGTGAATGGCTGTCAAGTGAAGAAGGGTTTGGATCTGTTGTTACATATGAACTTATGGCAAGAGCTGGGTTCTGATGATCTTCATGGATGGAAGCAAAAAGTTGTACATAGATTTCAGCTTAATATAAGTAGGACTTTTCCATAATTGGAACTGTTCTAAGATGAGATACAGTAATTGAAATGTGATGAGTAACTGCCATTGGAGGTTTAATGAAAAAGCTCAGTGACTACATGTTGGGGGTTGAGGTAGGGGCTGTGTGTGTGACCTGGGTGATTTTTATGTCCCTTTAATTTCAGAGATACTGTTCATCCATTCATTTGAAAACACTTATTGAGTGCCTACTCAATGCCAGGCACTGTTCTGGGAGAGGGGATATAATAGTGAATAACAGATAAAGTCATTGTTCTCATAGGCTCCTAAGGTCTCATAGGAATTGGGGAGCCCGGTAAGTAAATGAGCACATGAGCAAAGTAAATTTAGATAAATGCTACAGAGAAAATTAAACAGCTTGAATGGTGGGAGAATGCTGAAGGTGGGAAGGCGGGACACTTTAGGTTGGATGGCCCACAGAAGCTTTTTTGAGGAAGTAGCATTTGGATTGAGAATCAAATTATTAGAAGTAGGCATTTATGGAGAATTCTAGGGGAACATTTAATACAATACCGTTTTGCACTAACTAATGAAGTTAGATTTTTGCAACCTGCTCTGAGTAACGCATGCTTGCTCCTTATGGCTGTAACTTTCCTTTTAAACTGCACATGCATCTCTGGTTTAATAGAAATTCTAGATTTTTCTTGGAAATTAATTACTATCTCACCACGTTGTACCTCCACAATTTATTTTTTCCCTTGTTTTGAAAATGGCAGCAATCTTTAGCAATCTTCTTTCAACTCTCTCATTTTCCATGACAGGCAGTCAAATCTGCATGTGCTTTTAGTATGTGGAGTATATGGTACTGTATTTCATTTGGACTAGAGGCAGAAGCTCCTTTAAAGTAGTTAAATTCTCTTTACTCAATTCATTGCCTACCTTGGCTTTAATTCCCTCGGATTTTTTTTTTTTTTATATTTCTCAGTTTAAATGAGAGGAATAGAATTTAAGAATTTTGGAGGAAAAGAAAAATGGAGTATTTTGCCTTCTCTCTGCATCTGTTAACATTTTACCATCTGGCCCAAGTACTGGTTCAGTTCCCTCCTTGTTTTTCTTCAGTTCTGAACATAAAGTGCATTTCTTCCTGCTATTGTTTTTACCAGTTTTTGCAATTTTCTTCTCATTCTGGATTTTTTCCTTCTTGAGCGTTTTCAAAGATTTTTACTCTTCCTTTGTATTTTCCTTAGTAATATTACCTTTTCTCCATCAGTTAATTAGAAACTTTCCTCACAGACAACTTGATTGCATAACTTGCCTTTGCCTTTTCTTTCTCCTCAGGATCACCTGTGACTGTATTGTTAGATTTATACTTATTGGAACTTCTCAATCCATTTGCATTTTTCTTTTTTTTATTTTAGCATATTACCGGGGTACGAATGTTTAGGTTACGTATATTGCCTTTGCCCCACCAGATTCAGAGCTTCAAGCGTGTCTGTCCCCCAGACGGTGCATATTGCACCCATTAGGTGTGAATATACCCATCCCCTCCTCCCCATCCCACCTGCCCAACACCTGATGAATGTTGTTACTATATGTGCACATAAGTGTTGATCAGTTAATACCAATTTGATGGTGAGGACATGTGGTGCTTGTTTTTCCATTCTTGTGATGTTAAATTCCTCTCTTTTTGTACTCTGTGCTCATGGGAGCTTGTTCATCTTTATGTTGTTGTTGGTATCTGCACAGCTAATGCACAGAGGGCACGTCTGGTTCTACCATTATTACCTCCTTGGTTCTTCTCAACTCAATGAAGTCACAGTCACTTTCCTTAAAGGTTCCTACTGTTTCTAGAGTTAGGGTTAGCATAATGTTTTTCCCTGCTGGTCAGAGTTTAATACTCATAAGCTTCATAATTATATCTTGATTTTGTTCCAGCTTTATGATAATTTTCTTCCTTGTCAGAATAGTTCTAGAAGTATCTCATAGGTGATTTTCTAATGATATATTAGCACATTAGACACAGAAATAGAACCCAAGATACTATCTGTTAGATAGAATGTAATATATTTGCATTTAAAAATTTTTAAACATGTAACATAATACTTATCATTTTAATAATTTTTAAAAGTACAGTTTAGTGGTACTAAGCACACTCACACTGTTGAGGGCCATCCAGCTTAAGAACTTTTTTTATTTCCCCAAACTGAAATCCTGCACCTGTTAAACAATAGCTTCCATTCCTCTCTACTCCCAGCCCCTGGCAAACAGTATTCTTCCTTTTGTCTCTCTTCTTTTTTAAATCAAAGAATATTTTGCAGAGACGGTGTCTTACTCTGTTACCCAGGCTAGAGTGCAGTGGCATCATCATAGCTCACTGCAGCCTCTAATTCCTGGGCTCAACCCATCCTCTTGCCTCAGTCTCCCGAGTAGCTGGGATTACAGGCATGAACCACTGAGCCCGGGCTCTGTCATATTTTCATTTCCTTTCTGTCTGCAGAACTTCCTTTAGCAATTCTTTCAGAGAAGGTCTGTTGATTAAAAATTATCTTAGTATTCCTTCGTCTGAGAATGCCTTTATTTTATCTTCATTCCTGAAGAATATTTTCACTAGATATGGAATTCTATGTTTATAGTCATTCAGTACTGCAAAAATATTGTGTCACTTCCTACAGATTCCATGATTTTTGATGAGAAATTTATGGCGATTTAAACCATTATTCGTGTATAGTAAATGTGTTGTTTTTCTCTGGCTGCCTTCAATATTTTTTTTTTCTTTTCTTTAGTTTTCACCAGTTTGATTATGCTGTGTGGGCATGGATTTTTTTTTTAATCCTGTTGGGGTTTACTCTTTTATCTGTAGATTTGTATATTTAGTCAAATTTGAGAAATTTTTGGCCACTTTTTTCTCAAATATTTATTCATGACCATAGTCTTTCCCTTCTCCCTCTAGTGCTCTGATAACATGATATAAGACCTTTTGCTATTTTTCTACTAATCCTTGAGGCTCTGCTAATTTTTTTCCTTTATTTTCTCTGTCATTCAGATTGGATAATTCCTATTATTCCATCTTCAAGTTCACTGACTCTTTCCTCTGTCATGTTCATTCTGCTATTGAGTCCTATCTGATGTATTTTTTATATCAGTTATTTTGTTTTCATTTTGTTCTTCTGTGTATCTTGTATTTACTTGCTGAATCTTTTCTATATTTACACTTTTTGTGAAAGTATTCACAATTACTGATTTGAACTTCATAATCTTTGTCAGATAATCCAACAATTGTGTTATCTTGGCATCGGTGTCTATTGATTTTCTTTTCTTACATGAGTTGACATTTTCTTGGCTTATCAGATGTCAAGTAATTTCAGATTATATAATGGATGTTTTAAATATTACATTATGAGACTCTAGGTCTTATTTAAATTCAACGGAGAGTGTTGCTATTTTTGTTTTAGCAGGCAATTGATCTAGTTAGATTCAGGTCTCAAATGAGAGCTGTCTCACCTATCTTCTGTGATAACCTATGGTTTTAATGTCAGTTCAATTTTCAAAGCCGTTATAGTGCTCTTTGGATATGTCCTGGGCATCCACCACCCAGGGATCAATCTAGGGCCTAGGCACTGGTCTGTAGTTTACATCAGTTCTCAAAGTGTTTGGTATGTTAATTAGGATCAGAATCACACACGTGCAGGTCAAAGGTGAGCCCAGGAGTTCATAAACAACTTCATGGCATCACTTTCCCAAGCTCCCTCTTGTCATGATTTCCTAGGTATTTTTTGATTCCCTGGGCCTTCCCTCTGTCCGGAAACTTGGGGCTTTAGTGGTCCTTCAGTGTGCAGTTCTGTGATTGGGCTCAAGTTCTTACCCAATAAGAGGGAGAACATAGAAAAAAGCAACATGATTTTGTCCTACACTCTTTCAACTGCAACTTCACTGAGCAGGAAAGGTTTCCCTTACTCAAAGTTTTGTCTCTTGCAGGGTCTCATAGCTGTCACTGTCAATAGTGACACGGGATTGCCTGGGGGCTGGGCCTGATTGAAAGGATAAAATAGACTTCTCTCCACTCTGAGCATTAACTGAGCATTAAGAGTTCATTTTCCTAGTCCACAGGTAGATCTATCATGCTTCTCCTGGAGTTCAGTGTGTCTGTGCCACAGTTTTCTTTCTGTGTTTTGGGCTGCACTGAATTCAAGTCACGGGCTAAAAGAGGAGAAAAATGATAAATTTACCACTGATACCATGCTACTTCAAACTCTGGTATTCTTTGTTGACCTGATTATAGACAGGATTGGTCTCAGGGTCTGGAGTAGTGATAGATCTTGGGGTTCTTAAGTGGTCCCAGTTTTAAAGATTGGGATTTCTGGCTCTTGGAGTTGAGAATTCCTCCATTTGAGTTTTTGTACCTGACCAGGTTGGGAGCTTATGGACCTAGAAAAAGGCAACACTAGGCAGATCGGCAAAATTTAAGTCAGTAAATGAGATGAGGTGATGGCTAAATTAGACAGGCTAGAGGCAAAATGGGAGCAGGTATTCTACAAGCACAGTTTTCTGTGCTGCACTTCTAAAGTATTGTCTAGTCTGATCTGTTGATCCTATCCCCTAGGCAGAAACTTCTGGATAGGAAAACTACTCACATATTTAAGGTGAACTTTGATGCTTGTGGATATGTAGTTGTAACCCAGGACAGATCGACCTGTTCTCGTCTGACTTGAGTGGGGTTGCCAGATGAGGTACAGGATTCCCAGATAAATTTGTGTTTTGGATAAACAATGAATAATTTTTCAGTATAAGTATGTCCCGAGTATTGCATGGGGTATACTTATGTTAAATTTTTATTTGTCATTTTTCTAAAGTTCAAATTCAATTAAACATTCTACATTTTTATTTGCCACACCTGGCCACCCTAGATTTGAGGCCCATCTAGAGGTCCAAATCCTGGGTGGACGAACCTGCCAAGGGATTTTTGGAAGCAAAGACCTCCTTTCTCTTCAGCAGCATTTTGGTTCTTAGGGATCCTGGCATCCTTCATGTCAGGGTCAAAAATGGATACTTATGGGCTTTTGAGAAAACTCTACTATTCATAGCAGTGGTGCAAATAACTGGATAGTAGAGAATTTTATTTTCCCAGAGCAGCTTTTATGCTTATAATACTACAGAACTGATGTAGAAAACAAAATCAGAGCGGTACTGGGATCCTGAGCCACACCTAAAGGTCTCCTCTATTTTCTGTCATGGCACTTAGAGACTTTGTGTGGAAACCTGGAAATCCTTATGCCCACTTCAGAAACCATGGCTTTAGTACCAAGAATTGGCTGAAAAGATCATGAGCCATTGAAAAAACTCCCTTCCCACTGTATTTGGGACCAAGCATTCCAAGTTCTGGGGTGGGGATGGGGGAGGAGTTGTGCAGTACTATGGTTTGAATGCATCTCCTAGAATTTGTGTGTTGAAAACTTAATCCCCAAAGCTACAGTGTTAGGAGGTGGGGCCCAATGGGAGGTGTCTAAGTCAAGAGTCCTACACCCACCTGAGTAGATTAATGTCATTATAAGAACAGCTGGAGGAAGTGGGTTTGCTCTGTGGCTCTCTTGCCCTCCACCTTCTGCCATGTGAAGACACAGCAGGAAGGTCCTTACCAGACCAGACACTGGCTCCTTAATCTTGGCCTCATCAGCCTCCAGAACAGTGAGACAATAAATTTCTGTCCATTATAAATTACCCAGTCTCAGATATTCTGTTATAGCAACCCCAAATGGACTAAGACATGCAATTTTTTTTTTTCTGAAAGACAAGGAATGTAAAGGGATATATTTCTAGTGGTGAGACTGTCTGGGAAAAGTACATTTACTTGGTACCCCACCCACACACACACTTTTTTTGCCATGCTAACTCTCATCATCACGTCCAAGTTATTTCTTTTCCACAGGATATTAGCTTTCATTTTATTCCAAGCACAAAAGATGTAGAATGTCTTTTTTATTTGCCTTTGATTAAATTCTCACCAGTTTGGAAGATCTGCAGATAATTATTCAAAAAGTCACAGGTCAGTTCAGAATACAGAAGAAGTACATCCGGACAATACATACGGTATTTCAATTAAATTTCATACGAATTTCTATCAGTTCTTTTTGTGTGTGTGCTATTGTATCGTGGGATAGTTTAACGACTGTATAGCATGCCCAATTATAGTTGGCTTCAGAGTGGGTAAGGTCACGTGGAAAAGGCAATCGTGAGGGGTCAGACTTATACTGTGATAGACTCATCTGTTAAAATCAAGCGCACTCCCAAATGAGGAATATCATTTTATTGCTGACTTATTTTCAAGTTAAAATGCTATATAGACTTGAGATGCAGTGTATTATCACAGAATAGACCTTGAGAATTCTTATTCAGGCAAAACTCTGTGCTGGAGTTTCTGAAGGCCTGGTCCTAGGCTTCCCCAGGATCACCCTAAGCCCCCATTTCTTCGCTTCTCTTCCCATTTCTTGCCACCTTGTCCTGCTCCTTTCTCTTCCTCTCTCACCTGCTTCCTGAATGATCATGTATGTTCCTATAGGACCTTTTCTTCTCCCAAGATACATATTCCTGATACTTGATTTTATTTATGTATTTGTTTATTCATTTTTACTTTGAAAAATTTGATTTTATTTTCTGAATCAAAAAGAAGCATATTCATGTTAAATTTAGAATGTTTAGCTTTCCAACTATCTCTCAAAATACATTCCAGATATTAATAGTGCTCAGAACTGTGTAAAAGTTAACATCCAATAACATATTTTAAAGAAAAAAGTTAGAAATAGGTAGGACCTATTTCTAACAAACCATTCTCAAAAGTTGAGGCATTGGAAATTCTAACTTAAAAATAAAAGAATTTTAATTATTGGAAATTTAAGTAACAATGGTTTTAAGAGCTAAAAACTAGATCTCTTTTAAAATAGAAATGTTTACAATTTCTGAGGGATTCATTCCTGACAACAACTCCAATTAAACATAATACTCTTCCCAACTCCCAAATTATTAAGTACATTATTTTACCGTGGAATAGGAAAATTATAAAATGGAGTTTCTAAATTATAATATATATTAACACACCATTTTAACTGTCATATTTGCTAGCAGAGTTATGAAATAAAAAAAAATTCTACACTCAAGGGACAAATGATAAATGTTCTTTCACTATTTTATGAAACAGTCCATCCAATTCTTTGTTGTTTTCTACATATTTTAAAATCATGACCAAAGGCCAAGAGTTGATCTATTTCCCCAAACTGAATAGCCAATAGGTACTAGTCCTACATGTATATCCTTTAACAAGCCCAGTAATCAAAAGGCTGTGACTATTTATAAGAACATGATTTAGGAACACTTTAGAATAGGTTTTATTCTACCTCTTGGCAGTTGGAATAGGGCAACTATGGGCAGGTGGCTTAGCAAATAAGGTACTGGTGTCTGGGTTTGAATTGGGGGTACGTCAAAGAAGCAGGGAGAGTAGGGACTTTATCTGAGCATGAACAAGCAGCACCCCAGTCCATATTCCAGGGTTAGCCAGGCCTGTGGTGCCAGAGGCCATGGCCAGTGTCCAGGGCCAGCCGTGGTGGCTGCTATGACCTCACCAGAGGGTTTCAAAGGCATGATTTTCACTGTGTTTTCGGCTCTCCAGCATTCTGTGGTTTCTGCTTATTTTCTGAGTCTGTTTCTCCAAACATCTTGGAAGTTCTGTGTGCTGCCCAACATCCACTCAATAAATTTCTTTTCTGCTGAAGTTAGCCAGAGTTAGTTTCTATTTCATGTTGATTTCCATAATGCCCAGATTCATACCTTTAGCCCAGACCTCATTTCTGAGCTTCAAAATCCAAATGAAGACTTACACTTTTCACTTGGATGTCTCACAGTCATCTCAACTTCATGTGCCAAACACTGAACTTATATTCTTCTCGCTGGCCTGATTCTCCTCAGTCTTCCCTGTTCTATATTCTTGTCTAATTCTGCATCTGGCTTCATGTTGCGTGGTGGATTGTTGATGTCTCTCTGGCTGAATGAGGCCAGCAGACCAGCACATGGCCAGGACAGCTGAGTGGAAGAATAAAGACCCTCTGAGAAGGGCTCAGGGTTAACTTCTTAAAAGAGCTACTTCGCTTGTGTCTGAGGGTACGTCTGCAGCCATCAGTGTCACCTTGTGACATCCCACTTTTCCAGCCTGGCCTCATGCCACCTGTCCTGCCTGACTGTGCTGCAGATGCACTGGTCATCTTTTAGTTCCTAGAACATGCTGATCTCTTTCCCTTCTCAGGCTTTTTGCACAGGCACTAACTCCTTCCCATCCTTTAGCTTTAACTAAGTCCCCATCCAGTGAGAAAGTTCTTTTGGAGTGGTAGGCACTGACAGCTTAAAGCAAATATGATCTGGTAGATCTTGTGTAGAGGAATCTAGGCCTCTTGCTCCTTTTGCCTTATGTGGATATATATGGCTACCACTAAGGAGTGCTAGTCTCCCAGGCCCTGGCAGTACTTGGGACTTACCCACAGTGGTACCAAGTTGCCATCTTTCTTACCACCTCTGCTGCTCTTCCCAGGGGCACATCTATCCCATGTTGTTGCAGGCAGACCCTCAGTTAAATCAGCTGTGGTTTCCCTCTGCGGCCACCACCTGCCCACCACTTTCATAGCAGACCTTCCTTTTCAGGCTGCAGGAGGATCGTTTTTCACTATAGTAAATGCTTCTGCTGATGTGGATCTTTCCAGAGATGGTAAGGACACATCTTACCTATGAGAAGGGGAAAAAATGCTTGTCTGTGGTATACACATACCTGGATCCTACCAGCTGACTCTATTTCTCAGCTCCTTAATGGACTTAGAATAGAAACCACCTTGTGTCATGGTCTTCCTATTTTCTGCTATGGGTTTTTACCTTGACCTACTGACTAGCAGGAAACAGTTCAGAGGAGTCACCTATCTGTCTGCATAGAAATACATAGTGTGGTGTCCCCTTGATTTCTTGGCTCCCGAGCCTTCTTTAAGGGCAAAGACATCATTCCAAATCATCTGTGGGTGACTGCTCTACAGGAAGCCAAAGTATAAAACTATTTTTCTCTTTTGCCTTACAGTCTGACCATTCAGAAAGAGGGAAATACTCTTCTCTCCTATATTTATTTATTATTTAAAAAATTATTATGGGCTCATAATAGTTGTATATATTTGTGGGGTACATGTGATGTTTTGTACAAGCATTCAATGTGTAACAATCAAAACAAGGTGACCTCAAGAATTTATCATTTCTTTGTTAGGAACATTCCAATTCCACTCTTATTTTAACATATATAATAAATAATTATTATCCATAGTCACCCTATTGTGCTACAGAATACTAGATCTTATTCTTTCTATTTAACTGTATTTTTGCATCCATTATTATGAATAATGCTGCAATAAACATGGGAGTGCAGATAGATATCTTTTCAATGTACTGATTTCTCTTCTTTTGGATATATACATAGCAGTGGGATTGCTGGGTCACATAGTAGTTCCATTTGTAGTTTTTTGAGGAAGCTCCATACTGTTCTTCATAGAGGTTGTACTAATTTACATTCCCACCAACAATATACAGGTTTCACCTTTTTACACATCCTCACATGCATTTGTTATTGTTTGTCTTTTTGATAAAAGCCATTTTAACTGGGGTGATATGATATCTCATTGTAGTTTTAATTTGCATTTCTCTGTTGATGAGTGATGTTGAGCATTTTTTCACATACCTGTTTCCATTTGCATGTCTTCTTTTGAGAAATGTCTATTCAGATCTTTTGCTCATATTTTAATCTTGCAGACTCCCAGAGACACTGCCTTGGTGGGCTTAGGTAAGACCAGAGAGAATTCCCTGGGTTATTAGGCAAAAATCTCTCTGTCTTTCCTCTCTTTCCCCCAATCAGAAGGAATATCTCTCTACGCTGGGCTGCCTGGAATTTGGGGAGGGGTGATGCAAGCACTTCTGTGGCCACCACAGTTGGTACTACCCTGGGTCACACCTGAAGTCAGCACAGTACTGGGTCTCACTTAAGGCCTGCGGCATCTACTGCCTGGCTACCACTGATGTCTATTCAAGGCCCAAGGGTTCTTTGGTCAGATGGTGATGAATCCTGCCAAGACTGAGTCCATCCCAACAGGGCAGCAGATTCTCTCTGCCTCAGGTTGGGTCTGGAAACACCATCCAGGAGCTAAGTCCTTGAATCAGGGGCTTCCGGTATCTGCTTGGTGTTTTATTTTACTGTGTCTGAGATCATACCCAAGTTTTAAGATAGAGCACTTCTGTACTCTTCCCTCTGCTTTCTCTAAGCAGAAGAAGTCTTTCCCTGACATACACTGCCTGGAGTTGGGGGAGCGGTGATACAGGCACTCAGCTGGTGTCTCACTGGGTCATGTGTACCCTAAGTCTACTGTTTCTGAGCTAGTGGGCTTTCCCAGTGACTGCAGTCCTTTTGGCCTGATGGGCTTTCAGTTTTCTTCCAAGTCCCAGGCCACTATAGTCAGTCAGTGGTGGAGCCAGCTGGAACTCGATTTCCTCCTACTGGGGCTAAGAATCCCCCTCTGGCCAGGGCTGGTCTCAATGCTCCCTCTGTGGAATCTGGCAGAATCCTGCCCTGCGTGTGCCACTGAGACAGGGCAGCCCTGAGTTCCAATGCAAAGTCCCATAATCACTTTGCTTTCCCTCCCCTAAACATACTGATTCTCTTTCTGTGTTGAACTTCTAGGGGATAAGGAAGAGGCCGTGTAGGCAATGCAAGACTCTCTTTCCTACTTTCCTCCACGACTCTTTCCTTGATACTGTGTTAAAACCAGGTACTGTGATCATTCACCTGATTCCGGAGTTCTTATGAAGGTGCTTTTTTGCGTAGATGATTGTTCAATTTGGTGTTTCTGCAGCGGGGATGATTGTTGGAGGGTTCTATTGGGCCGTTTGGCTCCACTTCCTCCCTCTCTCCTATATTCAGCCCTATTTTATGCTCTCAGATTCTCAGGCAAACATGCCAGCTCCCTCAATCCCTGAATAGTTCTGGAGCAATGACTGACCAGTATGGACAAAGCATTTAATTTCTTAGTTTCTTGGGGGTATCTGTCCTTTGGTAATGTAACCCAATAACACTTGTCATTTTTTTTAAATATGAGGAAATGAATTTTCTTATTAATAAATAACTTGTTAGGAACCATTTGAAACTCTGGGAACGGGTTAGGCTGAAGACATATGTTCTTCTGATTTATTGAGTTTGCAGATTGCTGACGCAGAGTTTGCTCTGATGATGACACAGCTGTTGGAGTCTTAATCATGCCTCCTTCTTAAAAATCATAGTGCTATACTGTCCCTTTTTAATATTCAGAATGATGATTTAAATAATTTCCTTGAACAGAAAGCACTTCCGAAGCATGGCTGATTATGAATGTCAAGTCTTGACACTCTTAGAACTCAAAATAGAATTCTAACATATTTTATTCTATCTAATCAATATTTCCATAGGTAGTGTCATTTTTCACTAATTTAGAAGTATGGTTAAGTCCATAAAATAATCAGTACTGGTGGGGATGGATAGTAACTTGAATTATTTAAAAATCAATGAGATGCTTTCTATCTTGTGATGTAGCAGATCTAAACTGTCTATTTATATTTTGCTTAGGCTAACATTAACGTCAATTTATAATCCTGGAACAGATACTAATGAGTGGCAAGGTAACTGGTGTGCAGGTGTCTTATGCTCTTCCTAACTCAGGAGGACCCCTCTTTTCCCCTAGTCTAGCCCCCTACCATTTCCTTGCTCTTCCCAGAAATCTTTGACCTATTAACCATCATCTCATTGTTATTGCATCTTCAGAGTTCTACTCTCCATTGCATTTTTTTTCTAAACCTATGGACATAGCCTAATGTCCACAAATAGAAAAAATAGCAGACACACACACACACACACACACACACACACACATGCACATTCTTCTTTTGAACTTGATTTCTCTTCAAGCTGCCTCAGCTCTCTATTCCTTTGCTGCCAACCCTCTTGAAATGATGGTATATACAATAAGTCCTCATTTCGTTTGTCAATAGGTTATTGGAAACTGCAACTTTAAGTGAAATGACATATAACAAAATAAGTTTTCCCATCAATGTTGTAACAAAATGACATTGAATAAAATGACATTATTTGAGCTCTGCTGTACATCATCTTGATGAGAGCTGCAGTTCCTAAGAACCTATCAATGATGTTAAGTGAGGACTTACTGTACTATTTACCTTCGCTTCATATTTTGCTCACTTTCCAAACATTGAAAATTTGTTTTCACCTTCCCTTCTGAATTTGTTTCCTAGGGCTGCTGTAAGAAATCACCACAGAGTTTGTGGCTTAAAACAACACAAATTTATTCTCTTATAGTCCCTGGGACCTAGGCTAGCGGCCCCACCTAGAACCCTAAGGTTGTTGATTTTATAATATTTAATTGAGAGTCACATCATGCCTTCTGGAAGATCACTTTCTAGGAAGAAGGCTGGAGGCCTTCTGCAGGTAGGTTAACTGAGTGTGCCCAGACCCAGCTCACCTGGCCTGTCGTCACTCCATCTCTCTCACAGTTATCAACATACCACATATGACAGGGCATAAAGAGTCCAGAGACCAGGGCATAAAGTGCACTCAGGCATAAATCTAGTCTACTGTGGCCTAGTCCAGGCACATTTCTGAACTCAGTTCAGAGGAACAAAATCAAGAGTAAATTCCTTATTCATCTCTAGAAGTCTTGCAACATCTAGGTTGAGGGCATATATTAGAATGTGCATTAAAATTCAACCATCTGTTTCAATATTAAAAATGGATTTTAAAATGCTTTCATTATTTGAAATTCTCGCCTTTATAAAATGCAACTGGACTATTTTTACCACTTTTGAGTTTTGACTGTAAGTAACAAGTGAAAGAGTGACACAATGGGGCTGGAAATAGGCTTCATTCCTGATCAATGAAATCGTAAAAGGAATATGGGCGAGGGGTCAAGACGGTGGACTAGAAGCAGCCTGCACGACGCTGCTGTTGTGAAGAGATTGAAAGTGGAGAATAGATATTTACCTTTGGATAAATTGCCTAGAGAGGGCACAGGGAATCAACAGAGAGGGCTGGGGGTGAAGTGAGAAAGAGAGAAGTGGGACGACCTGCTCAGCAGAACTGGAAGTACTTTGGGAAGTTGCCTACACATAGGGAAGGGACAGCGAAGAGAACCCAGGCCGCCACGCTGCCCTTGAGGATATTGCAACCTGAGTGGTAAGAAGGCCTCTCCACTGCAGCAGGCCTCCAACCTGATACAGAGACCTGACACAAGGGTGCGTAGCTGCATCGCTCTGGAGAGAAGGCACAGATGGCTTGTGAGCCCTGGGTGCTGTGTCTGGTGCCATTGTGACATCCCAGTCCCAGAGTGCAACTTATACCCCAGGGGTCACACCAGTCACTGCACTGCAACCTTCCCCTTCCCCCTGCTGGGGGGTGGGGGAAGGAGGGAGTGGGGCATTCCAGTGCTTGTGCACGTCTTGTGGGTAAATGATGTACATCCCCACCAATACCACTGGGGGACCTGGGCCGAGCAGGAGACCATGGACCTGGCACCTGCTGCTGTGGCCTGGGTGATCCTTCTGTACCACACTTACCATGGGACCTGGATGAAACATGTGCCTGCAGCCCTCAGCACCCATTGCCCACTGTTGGGGTGGCAGGACCACCACTGCCACCACCTGAGAGGCCCTAGGTTGGGCCAAAGACAGTGCAAAAGTTGCTTTTAGACCTGGGAGAAATGCCTGCCATGGGCTGGTGCAGTGCCACGCAGGCTTCCAGTGTGCTGCATCCATGTGCACCCCACCCCATCTGTGTCCCTGGCACCAGAGCTGCCTTAATACACACATGCACACACTGCACTCCACAGGCCTGCTCCATCCAGCTCACATCTCCTATCCCATGAGCCAGACCTGCCTTATAGGTGTACTTTGCACCATGAGCCTTCCCTGCCACAGTGTCATGTGTGATAGCCACAGGGGAACAAGGGAGATGCAGCAGAGCAGCAGTGCTAAAGGCTCACAGTGCATTGGTCCCTCTCCTGCCTGGTCAAGCTTCTGGAGTAGGTCTTAAGCATGCCATCCAGGGACCCATTTCTATCTTCACCAAGCAACAGAGGTTCCAGCAGAGAAGAACAGATGTTCTGTATCTGCTATCTGTTTTGACCTCAGAGAAGAGACTTCAGATGTGAAGGAACCAGCATAAAAACTCTGGTAACGTGAAAAAACAGGCTGCCTCAACACCTGCAAAGGATCATAATAGCTCTCCAGGAAAGAACTCCAACAAAAGGAAATTGTTGAAATGATAGATACGAAATTCAGATTATGGATGGCAAGTAAGATAAATGGGATTGAGGAGATGGTAGAATGCCATCACGAAGAAACCAAAAAAATAAAAATAAAAATAATTCAGAACATGAACAAAATATTCACTAAAGAGATAGATAACATGAGAAAAGAGTAACAGAACTTAAAGAAATGAAAGTCATTGAGGGAATGTTAAAATATAGCAGAAATCTTTAACAACAGACTAAACCAAGCAGAAGAAAGAATTTCAGAGTTTGGAGACAAGGCATTTGAGTGGATGCAGTTGGTAAAAAATGGAAAGAAGAAAAAAGAATCAAGAAGAATAAACAATCACTACAAAAAATATAAGATTATTTCAAGGGAGCTACAAGCAAATATAAGAACCATAGGTATCCCTGGGGAGGAGGAGGAGGAGGACGAGGAGGAGGAGGAAGTGGAGGAGGAAGAAGAAGAAGAAGAAGAAGAAGAAGAAGAAGAAGAAGAAGAAGAAGAAGAAGAAGAAGAAGAAGAAGAAAACATGGAAAGCATATTTGAGAGAATGATTGAGGAACATTTCCCTGGTATCACTAGAGGTTTAGACATCCAGCTACAAGACGGTCATCAAACACCTGGAAGACTCATAGCAAATAGGACATCACCAAGACATATAGTCATCACCCTGGCCAAAGTCAAAGTGAAGGAGAAAATCCTACAAGCTGTGAGACAAAAACAACAAATTACTTACAAAGCAAACCCCATTAGACTAATAGCTGACCTCTCAGCAGAGAATTTACAAACCAGAAAGGATTGAGATCTCATTCTTAGTTTTCTTAAACAAAATAACTATCAGCCAAGAATTTTGTATCCTGCAAAACTAAGTTTCATAAATGAAGGAGAAATAAAATCTTTCCCAGACAAGAAAACACTGAGGGAATTTGTCCCCACTAGACCTGCCCTAAGGAAATGTGTAAAAGTTTTCTCTACATGGAATAGAACAATTGATACATATCGGTGTAGAAACACCTAAAAGTTAAAGCTCACAACTCTTACAAAACAGTAACACGAGGGAGTAAACAAAGCAAATAGGTATCATTCAACATGATGAACAGAATAGTATCTCATATATCAATACTAACATTGAAGGTAAATGTTCCTAATGCTCCACTTAAAAGGTACAGATTGGTTGAGTGGATGAAAAACACAACATAAGTATGTACTGTCTCCAAGAAACCCACTTAACTCTTAAGGATTCTCACAGACTCAAGGTAAAGGGATGCAAAGAAATAGTCCATGTGAATGGAAACCAAAAGTGAGCAGGAGTAGCTATTCTCGTATCAGATAAAATAGACTTTCAATCAGCGATGGTTGAAAAAGACAAAGACAGTCATTATATAATGATAAAGGGGGCAATTCAGCAAGAAAATATAACAATCTTATATATGCACCTAACACAGGAGCTTCCACATTCATAAAACAAATTCTACTAAATCTAAGCAAAGAAATAAGCAGCAACGTTATAATTACTGGGGACGTCAACACTTCACTGACAAGACTGGACAGATCATCAAAGCAGAAGATTAACAAACAAATACTGGACTTAAATGGGACCCTAGAGCAAATGGACCTAACAGATTTACAGAACATTCTACCCAATAACTGCAGACTATAGTCTCCTCACCAGCACATGGGACATTTTCAAAGATAGATCACATGTTATCCCACAAAACAAGTCTCAGCAAATTGAGAAAAATAGAAATCATTCTGTGTATCTTCTCAGATCACAGTAGAATAAAACTAGAAATCAATTCCAAGAGGAACTCTCAAATCTACAGAAAGTCATGGTAATCGACAACCTGCTGCTGAATGATTCTTGGGTAATGACAAGAAAAAGGTCATAATGAGAAGATGTTTTGAACTGAATGACAAATATGATCCAAGCATCCAAAATATATGGGGTATAGCAAAAACAGTTTTAAGAGGGAAGTTCATAGCCTTAACTGCTTCTATTGAAAGACAAAAATCACCAATTAACAACCTAATATCATGCCTCAATGAACTAGAGAAAGAAGAACAAACCAAACCCAAAGCTAGCAGAAGAAAAGAAGTAACAAAGCTCAGAGCAGGACTAAATGAAATAGAAATTAAAAAGACCCCAAAGGATCAACAAATCAAAAAGTTGTTTCTTTGAAAAGATAAACAAAATCAATAGACCACTAGCTAGATTACCAGAAATAAAAGAGAAACTACTCAAATAAGCTCAATCAGAAATGAAAAAAGAGACATTACAACTGATACCACAGAAATACAAAATATCATCTGTGACTAATATGAAAGCCTCTGCACACACAAACTAGAAAATCTTGAGGAAACCAACAAATTTTTAGAAACATATGAATTCCGAAGCTTGAAATCAGGAAGAAATAGAAATCCTGAACAGACTAATACTGAGTAGTGAGATTGAAACAGTAATAAAAATTCTTCCAGGGGGGGAAAAAAAAACAAGCCCTGGACCAGATGGATTCATAGTTGAATTATACCAGGCCTACAAAGAACAACTGGTGTCCATTCTACTGAAAAGTGTTCCCTAACATCAAGAAGGAGGGAATCCTCCTTAACTCATTCTACAAAGCCAGTATTACCTTGATACCAAAGCCAGGAAAGAACACAACAAAAAAAGAAAACTATAGACCAATATCCTTTATGAACATAGATGCAAAAATACTCAACAAAATACTTGTAAACCAAATTTAACAGTAAATCAGAAAGATAATCCATTGTGATCAAATGGGTTTCATCCCAGGGATGCAAGGGAGGTTCAATATACACAAATCAATAAATGTGATTCACTACATAAACAGAAGTAAAAACAAATACCATATGATAATCTTGATATATGCAGAAAAATCATTTGATAAAAACCAGGACTCCTTCATGATAAAAACTCTCAACAAACTAGGCATAGAGGGAACATACCTCAAAATAATAAAAACTATATATGACAAACCCACAGCCAACATCATACTGAATAGGAAAAAGTTGAAAGTATTCCCTTTAAAAACTGGAACAAGGCAAGGGTGTCCACAGTCACCACTTATTTTAATCATAGTTTTGGAAATCTTAGCCAGAGCAATTAGACAAGAGAAAGAAATAAAGGGCATCCACATTCTGGAAAGAGCAGGTCAAACTATCCCTGTTTACTGATGATATGATCTTATAGATGAAAAATCCCAAAGCTCCACCAAAAGACTTTTAGAATTGATAAATAAATTCAGCATAGTCTTAGGCTGCAAAATCAATGTACACAAATCATTAACATTTCTATAATACTAATATTAATATCAAGCTGAGAGTCAAATCAAGAACTCAATACTATTTACAATAGCTACAAAGAAAATAACATACCTGGGAGTATACTTAACCAAAGAGATGAAAGATCTCTAAAAGAAGAACTACTAAACACTGGTGAAAGAAATCATAGATGACACAAACAAAGTGAGAAACATCTCATGCTCATAGATTGGAGGAATAAATGTTAAAATGTCCGTACTGCCCAAAATGATTCACAGATTATTTTTACGATAATTTTTTAAGTGTTGGTAAGATCTTGCTGCATTATATACGAATTTTTATTAGATGCTTACCAAATAACAAATTTGTGACATATTCTTTTGAACTAAATTTGAATATTTATTAAAATTTTATGCTCTTTATTATATACTTAAATACTGACATCAACATTTCGAATGCTCTGTGACTGTACCCAATGGGTCCATTATGTATATGAATTACACAACATATGATTGGTTATAAACAAATTTAAAACCGGGTGATAAATTCCTTTCCAATCTATTATTTCTACATGTATATACTAGAAAACCACTAAGAGGCTTTCAAACTGATGCACTTTAAAAGAGAAATACTCAAATAATTAATTAGTTTATTCATTGGGCTACGAAAACATACTTCGTTACCACCTTCTGGATGAGCTCCTGGTTGTTCTCTGAGCATTGGTGATAAATACTGTCCTAGACTGTCCCCACAGGCTCCCAACATATTGACTCTGCATCCAGCCTCTTCTCCATGCATTCACATGACATACCCAGCCAACAGCTCCACATCACTCCCCTTTCCAAAACCCTTCAATAGTTCCCCCTTTAGTCTCCCAAACTCTCACTCTCCCTAATCCTCTCATGTAGAGATTGTGCCCCACTGTAGCTGGTCTCCTGGCTTTTTCTCATAGAAATAGTTGAAAATGCACAATCTTTTATTCTTGATTACTCTGTGTGAATGCTGTCCTAAACATTGTTTACCTAACTCTCCTCCATGCCTTTGCTTTACTAGATTCTGTAGTTGAAGTATCTTTTTTCTGGTCATCTTTGCCTTTTGAACACGCTGTGCTAAGGCATGAAAAGCAAGAAACAAGAGGTACATTTGCAGGACTGCAAGTGGGTCAATATGTAGGGAGAATGGGTGCTTGTGAAGAGGGTAGAGTGATGCCAGAATTGCAGACAGGGGTCAGAATGCGAAGAGCCTTGACACCATTTTAAGGACTTGCATCAGAAACTGAGAGCCACTGAAGGTTTTTAAACAGAGGAGTGACATGACCTGATACACACTTTACAAAAGTCATTTTGGTTGCCTTGGGCAAGTAAAACCAGAATTAAGGAGACCGCTTAGAGGGATCACTTACAATACAACAGGAAATGGATAGTAAATGTCTGAACCAAGGAGTGGTAGTGTGGATGAAGAGAAGGATGGAGTCCACAAATATCTAGGAGCTGGAATGCTGACACTCAGGAGCAGAGTTCTGACCAGTGAGACTAGAAATGAGGAAGAAGAGCAGGTTGAGGAGGGAGGGCACATTCACATTTGGATGTATTGAATAGGCTAGATCTATAAATAAAGGAATGTGTGGGCTGGGCAATAGAACAGGAGGAATCAAGGAAGATGGAGGGAAATATAAAATAAAATAAATCACATGGTATGTGGACTGATGATGTCCATGGTGATAAATGAAGAGCATGATTAACACTTAAGTCTCTGAATTCTGGGGCTAAAAGGGGAAAAAATTAAATTAAATTAAAAGGACAAGCTATTTTGCAGCTGTTCAGTAAACAACAAACAAGCCAGGTGCTCCTGAGGAAGTAAGAATTGTTCCTACGGAACAATTTGGAAATGCTTTGGAAAAGCAAAATGTATCAACCTTACTCTCAAAGCTATTTTTGGGATTCAAGTTATCATAGAGACATTTACACCTCAGCGTATTCATTAAAATTACTATGATGCCTCTTAGGCGCCACTTTTAGCCCTAACATTGCTTTATATCTTCAGACATATATTTAGAGGACATAGTTTCTATATTTACCAACCTGTACATTCTCAACTAGGAGCTACATGTATATTTGAGATGAGTTTTTCTCTACAAAATAATCTCTGTGTAATATGTGGATAAGGTCTTTTGAGAATGCTCTACTTCCTTTTGCTATTCATTCATTGTTTCCTCCAAGAAGACTTTTTTGAACCCCTGGACTCTGTTAGCACCTCCTGATACACTTCAGTAAAGTTGAGCACCTCTTCTTCTTAGCACTTGAAACAGATATCATCTTTTATTTTATTGTACAGTCATGTGCCGCACAACAACATTTCGATCAACAATGGACTGGCTGGGCGCGGTGGCTCACGCCTGTAATCCTAGCACTCTGGGAGGCTGAGGCAGGTGGATAGCTCAAGGTCAGGAGTTTGAAACCGCCTGAGCAAGAGCGAGACCCCATCTCAACTAAAAATAGAAACAAATTAATCGGCCAATTAAAAAAAAGTATATAAAAAAAACCAACAATGACTGCATATAGGACAGTGCCTTTTCTATGTTTAGATACACAAAAACTTACTGTTGTGTTCCAGTTGCCTACAGTATTCAGTACGGTAACATACTCTAAAAGCTTGTAGCCTAGAAGCAATAGGCTTCTAGGCTACCAAATATCCTAGCTGTGCAGGACGCTCTACCATTTAAATTTGTGTAAGTTAGTCCTTAATGCAAATAAGCTAACAAAAAGTTTAAAAATTAAAAAATAGGTTTGTGTAAGTAAGTACACTGTATGATATTCACATAATGATGAAATTATCTGAGGATGTATTTCTCACAATGTATCACCGTCGTTAAGTGATGCACTACTGTATTTGATTAATTCTGTTTCCCCACTAATCTATAAGCTCTAGAAGGGCAGGAACCATGTAGGTTCTGTTTTTTATTTAATCCTTCAGTGCATAGAACAGTGTCCAGCATATAGTAGGTATGCAAAAAAGAATTGTGAAAAGAATACATAAGACAAAAGAAAAGTGAATGAAAGAAATGAAATATTTAAACTATGTCTTTGGCTAAGTAGTGCTTTCCTTTTTCTAATAGGCAATTCAGTAAGGACCTCAAATTTTCATAGGAGCATTACTTCCTGAGGCCCAGGAGAATACTAGCTTTCTGCAATGGCAAAGAAGGACAAAATTAAAGAATTATTTGAATTTAAAATACATTTAAATGCCATATCTTTGCATATAATATTTTGCCAAGAGGTCTGCATTGTGGGATTTTCATAAAGATGAAGGAAGAATCAGAGTAGAATAAGCAGTGGCACAGACACAGGACCTTTTCACATTTGGTGAATGGCAGCAGGAGCCTAAGGTAAGTACAGAGGTGAGGAATAAATCTACAAGTTGCATGTGAAATCAAGGTGGAGAGAACCATGAAGACCTCAAGTCTGGTTTTTAATGAGAACATGCTGGTTGAAAGAGGTAGGAAGGATTTTTAATACAAAACTTGCACACATTACAGCTAGGCTTTGGAAAAACTGATTCTGGAAGCAAAGAATGGCTAAGAATTACAGGGACTAAAGCTGTTAGGAGATTATTGATATGTTTTGTACCAGAGGAAATTAGGGCCTGAGGTAAGGTAGTGGCCAAGACAAAGAAAGAGAAAGATGTTTTGTTATTTTTTGGAATGCTGCAATCATTAACTGCAATGCTGATTATGGAGGCAGAAGAGGTTTGGAAGGCTTGGTAATGGATTTGGTCTCCTTACTAAATCTAGGGCTGTCTGCAGGGAAGTTCAGCAAATAGCTAGAAAGGAGAGCTGGAGCCCTAAAGGGGATCTGACCAACAAATGAAGATTGGGAATTCATGGATGTGGATGAGATTGTCAAGCAACAAAGTACAGAAAGCAAGAAGAATAAGTTTAAGGAGAGACCGTCAAAGAGAGGCTACACTTAGGAGTAAGAGGAAGAAGACAGTGTGATCATGAGATAAATGTGCTAGACATGGGGAGTGTTCAAGAAGGCAAGGCCACTGTTCCATGCTACACAAAGGCTGCTCAGAAAAATGATTAGAAATGGCCACTGGGTTTGTGATTTGGAATCTGAAGAACTGATTTCTTGGAAGTTGTGATAAGCTGAATAATAGCCCCCAAAGATTCCAGGGGTGATCTTGAGATCAGAAGGTCATCCTGGGTTATTTGTGTGGGCCCTAAATGCAATCACAGGTATATTATAGGAAAGAGGCAGAGGGAGATTTGACAGGGAATAGAGAAGAGACTGTGACGATCTCAGCAGAGAGAGAGAGATTTGAAGATGCAGGCTGTGGGCTTTGAAGACAGAGGAAGGGGCCAGCAGCCAAAGAAGACAAATGATCACTAGGAGCTGAAAAAGGTGAGGGGTTCTAGAGGCTGGAAGAGGTGAGGAAATTCATTTTTCCTTAGAGCCCCCAGAGGCAACGTGGTCCTGCTGACATCTTGGTTTCAGCCCAGCAAACGTGGTTTTGGGATGCCAGCTGGTATCGTGACTGTCCTGTCTTCCTTCAATCTTCTTCCTTACAGAAAGCCTGTTTGACTCACCCCTGTGATAGCTGGGTCTAAACTTCTTGCCAATCTTAGTCTAGTGTTAACAAAGCCAGTACAGTGATGGAACATTATAATGTCATTTAAAAACACGTGGCTGAATCATGCTCTCTCTCAAATAATTAACTTACAAAAGTTTGGTAGTGTGTGTTATTAGTTTAATGGTAAGAAATCAAGATTTGCCCTCATATCAAAATTACTAAGTGCATTAAAATTGATATATTCATTTAAAATTAAAATGTGTGATTTTACTTAACATATATGCCAAACAGAAATTATGAAAGTTCCTATAGGGGTGGACAAAAATTATTTAGATATGTTAAAGTGTTTATAATTTAAAACGTTGGGACATACTGGCTCAGACGAAAGGCAGTGCTATTTTGAGAAGTGAAAGGGATACATGGAGGTGAGAGACCTTTTCAACAGTATTAAATCCCAGAAACATAGAATGAAACATCCAAGGGAAGAGTTCACATAGGTAATTAATGAGATTAGGCTTCACAATTCTCATATACATTTTCACACGGAAACAATGCTAATTGCAAAATGTCACAGTGTACTTAGCTGGATGCAAACACAAAGATATGCTGTTCTTACAAATTCAATGTGTCTTCTGTCCTAAATGTGATTTCAATTTCAGGCAATTTGACAGAAAGAACTAGCATTGGTATAATATTCTTGATGTCTAGTATAATAAATTATTTGTACTGAAGCTAAATGTATATCCAACCTTCATGTTTTTATCCACTTTAAAAGAGCATATGAAAATTTGGAAGTTATTTTAAAATAAGAATAAAATGAAGGTATCAGTTAAGAAAAGAACATCTTGCAAAGCTAAACTTTATTTTTTAGGGCCCCATAAATTGGCCATGCATGACAGAAAGATCAGAAAGAGGTAGCTTCACTTTTGTGAGGACTTGAGAGTCTAATCAATAAATGTAACATTTTTGCACTTTTGCTGCACTTAGAACTGGAGATTGTATTTAAAATGCTTTTAGGAAAGTCTACCCTTTTTCCAGGAAATAAGACCTAGCTTATAGAAAACACTGTAGCTAATTTTCAGTTTTTGAAAGTAAAAACTTTTCACTAAGGATGGTGACAGGAGATGTCTTATAGCTCTTGATAAGCAAAAAGCAGATTTTTAAGTTTAAGACTGGGGAATAGGCAATGGTTGCTGGAAATAGTGGAAAGAGGACAATGGCTAATGACTAAGTATTTTAATCACAAAATGTACCTGTCAGAGCTGGGCTGAGAAGTGATAAACCATATAAAATCCATTAGTCACTCAAAATTAATATCCTTACAAATCTGTGGAAGGGAATAGAAGAGGAAAAAAAAGCCTAATTTCATTTTTCCGAATAGGATATCACCTCTTGTAGGGGATTGCAAAGTCCACAATCAATCTGGAAACCAACCAAGACTTGTAGTTTCAGGAAAAATGAATAAATAAAGAATGTGGAATGTCTGTAGTCCTTTCTGAAGTTGAGTGGAATTAAATCCATCTTGGCTGGGAAACTACTACATATTGTTCAAATTATTATTTCATGTTTCTTACTTCTGTTTCTTCCATTCAAAAAGGATGTTTGACCTATTGGTAATGTTCTTATCTGATTTCACAATCCTTTAGCAGTTAGAGTCATTTAAAGAATTTTATACATTAGATTGCTATAGCACTAATTGGACTTTTGATCAGTACAGCAGATGATCTCACTTGATTCTGACTACCTACACTAAACATATAAAAATACTGGGTAAACTATTTTAAAACATGCATTAAATTAAAGAATATGTTGAAAAAAATACAGTGAAGTTTAAAAGCAAGATTGACAGGTGCCTTAAATGAAGCAGACATTTCACCATCACTAGTGGTGAAAGGAAGTAGAATCTGCATGGTACATGTCACAGATGCTGGGGTAGAATTTTTAAAGGGAACTGTAAATCTTTGCTCACTAGCTTAACATTATGACTGAAAGTAAGTTGTCCACTCCAGGGCAGTAGTGTCAAAAAAAAAAAACAAACCTTAAACACTAAGGTTTTTGTATGTGGACATGAGGGCCGCATTTGTGAATGTTCAGTCATGGCCCTACTTTGGGTACTTCGAATAGATTTGATCTTTCAATCCCAGGGTCAGCTCCATGAAATTCTTCTAGAAAATTTCATGTTCCCTTTATTCCCTTCTGACTGTCCTAAACTTTTTTTGAAATCGTGCATCTCTACCCCTGTAAAAATCTCTTCTAGGACAACCTGTGGCCATTATCACTTAAAATATTGTTTCTGCCCTATTTTCTTCCTTTTCTGTGCCTCCGGTTATATGTATGTTGGATCTTCTCATCATTTCCCATTTGTCATTTACATGCTTTTCCTGAATTTTCCATTGCCTTCACTCTCTTTGTTTCTGCTTTTTTGTTTTTGACTAACCTATATTCCAGTTTTAATAACTCTTTCATGTGTCTGATTTACTAGTAGTTATATCTATTGGGTTCCTAAGTTCAGTTGTTAATTTTTTTCAAGTTTAGAATTCTTGTTTGATTCTTTTCCCAGTTATCATGAAAACTTCTCTGTCTTCTCATTATCTGGAATTAGTAATCACAGATTTATAAAATTCCATCTCTGATAATTCCAACAAATATGTCATCTGTGGCTCTGTTTTTATTGTTTATTTTTTCCTTTGAATCCTGTTTTTCAGTATGTCTGGTACTTTTTATTTTATTTTTTATTTGACAATATTACAGGGGTACAAATGTTTTTGTTACATGGATAGTTTTTATAATACTTTAGTGAGGGCTACAAGTGTGTCATCATCTGGAGAGTGTTCATTGTGCCTATTAGGTAGGTTTTTACCCTTTTCCTCTTCCCCCTTCCTCCCTTCTTGATTTCCAACCATTTTTACTTTTTTGCCCCATGTGTGTCCATCAATTAGTTCCAAATTATTAGAGAGTAACTTTTACTGAATGTTACAAATTGTAGAGGCTCCAGATAATGTCATCTTCCTCCAGTGAAGATTCTTTTTATCATATAGTAGGCAGGAAAAATGGTGGCCAATTGTCATAATATCATCTTAATCTAATCAAGCACTAAACTGACTACAGACTGGGTTGGAGGGTTTTTTGTTGTTGTTTTAAAGTTTTGTCTATGTCTGATTTGTCCTCACTCCTACGGTTTATCCCACCAGACTCAAATCCTTATGTATTTGTTAAATGCCTTTTAAATTATATTGAATTCTACAAAAAGACCAAAGATCCAATGGAATCTACCCCTGGCAGGAATTTTCTTGTTAGAAGTTACTTTTTTCTTCTTTCCACACACTTGTCACCTCATTCAGGTGTTCCCAATGACCTGTTCTAAGCTTTGACTGCACATTTGAATCAAATGGGAAGCTTTTAAAATTTCCAGGTTATGTCCAAGATCAACTAAATCAGAATCTCTTGCAGCGGGATTCAAGCATAAGCATATTTCAAAAGTTCTCCAGGTAATCTCAGAGTGCTGCCAAGCTTGGATGCCACTGTTCTGATCTTCCAGAGTAAACATGGTAGAGTTGGCTTCTATTGTGTCATGTGGAACAGAAAAACATTGTAACCTACCAACATTTTTTGTTATGTGTCTTTGAAACTCTTCTATTTGTTTTGTTTTATTCTTTAGATCTTGCCAATCTTTACTCAGCACCTATTCATGCCAGTACTATGCTACAGGGAATACATATTAAACAAGATCATTTTTCCTTTAAGTAACTTACTGTGTAGTGGGTGGAGATGGACTCACAAGTAGTGAATTCTAGTATGAGAAGTGCTGTGACAGGCATAAGCACAGTGCAAGGTGCTTGATTTATAGTCTAAGATGATAGGCTAGAGGAAATCTGATGAAGAAGATGGAACAATTCAGGCAAGAGGCAAGGTGGGAAGGGGGCAATGGTACAGATAAAGGAAACATATAGGCAAGTCCTTGAGGCAAAAAATACAAAGAAAGTAGGGAACTGCAAGATCCCATAGTCACTATATATGCTCTTCCCTTTCAGTCATCTACCATGTGAAGAGTTGTGTCTTCTGATTTTGTTGGCTTTATGTATCTCACTTGGTCTGTGATATTTGTGTTTCCCTAGATTTTTATCATCTATCTGGATTCCAAATAAGCTAGTTTGGGTTTTTATTGTTATTATTTTTGCATATGTTATTCTGATTTGCCACTTTTTTAATTTTAACCTATAGTACCATCTTAGGTTATTTTGTTCACATGTGGCTGTTTGAAACCATTCTCAATTCCTTTGTACAACAGAAATTGAACAAATGAATCCACTGCTATGCAATGGATGCATTTCTAGATATGGTGATACAGTAGGGACAAAGTAGTAAACCAAACAGACAAGAATCCTCACTGTCACAAACTTATACTAATTGAACATCGAGTTTAACAACTTCTGATCTCTGAATTATTCCATGAGGTTATATTCCCATCCTGGTTCAGCATCTCTCATCTTGACTTTGCATTGCATATGTATGATCTGTTGCTATCTGTGTTCTTGATGAGAAAATCTTTCATATGTTCTAAGTCAGCACAGGCAACATCCATAAAACTCACAGGATCAACAAACTACAGCTCATGCAGTTTTCATAAAGTGTTATTGAAACACATTCATGCCCATTTTTTTTTTATTGGGGGAAAACTACAAAGCATTATCTATGACTGCTTTTAGGCTACACCAGCAGAGTTGAGTAGTTGCAGCAGAGACCATATGACCCAGAGGCATAAAATATCTTGCCCTTTAGAAAAGTTTGCCAACCCCAATCTATTCTAGATTATTGACTATTGTCTTTTGATACAGTTCTTTGGAGCCCTCATTCTGTGATGCCGTATCTCCCTATTGGTTGTTCTCTATATTAGAGGGGAACAGTTATTCCCTGCCCCTAATGTTTCATGAGTGACAAAGAGCCCATAGAGTTGACAAGCCTGACTCCCCATCTTCTCTTTGCTCCTTCCCTAGGAAATGACTTACCTGAATAGAAGAAGGACCTAGACATATGTGGCTTATCCTTTTCTCTTTCCTTAATTGGATCTGCCTGGCTGGGAGAGGTGCCACATCGTGGGAAGCTTAATGGAGAAGACCCCACAGCATCGGTATGTAAAATTTTGGGAATGAGTTTAATTAAACTGGAGCATATGCGCTCACCAAAGGGCATTATGACTATAAAGGAGATATTTTAATTATATCTTCCCGATCTCTTCATCTTTCAATTGGTTCTAAACTTTGGATGGGAAATAAAATTTTTATTTATCACATCCTTCTTAAAAACTCAAATTCTGATATATCAGCTAATAGCTTTGAGAAATGGATATGGACTGGAATTTGAGTAACAAAATAAACACACACGATGAGTCTCCTAAAGTGGTTCTGAGAGTGGCTTTAAACACAGGACGTGTAGGATTTTAACCGTAGCAGGTTCCAGCCACTTATGGAGGCTTTGTCTGGAAGGCAGCTGTTTCTTAACGATGTAGATTGTAGTAAACTCTTGTTACAGACTGTCCCCGAGCAAATGCTGGCCACTAGAAATTTCAGTAAGCATCCAAAACAGAAGCAAAGTTTTAACTAAAGAGCAAATAAATCTTTCTGTAAATAGGCTTTTTGAGTATCAGGATGCTGTACAAATTTTGCTGTTTTTACTCAGTTTTTCGGCAAGGTCTACAGGCCATGCCATTAAACTGGAAAGCATGACCTCCAGATTATGCTACATCACCTTCCAAATTTGCAGCTGTAAACTTCCTTTGAGGACTGTCCTTGAGTTTCTTGGGCTCCTTACCTGGAGGGAGAACTGCCAGTGCCTGGAAGTTATAGAAGCCCAGCTGCCCAGTTCTCTTGCCTGGAAACCAGATAAACATCAAGGTACAATTTTTATTTCTAAACTCCCTGAGGGCTCAGGCAGAAGCTGGAACTTTATCTGAAATTGTATCTTTTCTTGGCTTTTCCCCTATCCCGCTTTCCCTATCCCCTCTCTCGGGAGTACTTGATTCATAAATCACTTGCATTCAAATTCTTTACTCAAAAATTTTTTTTTTCTGGGTGAGCCTAACATAAAACAATATGTTAGAAAAACAAATGCCTGAGCAAGAAAGAAAAAAGGAGGTAAAAGAAATAAGGCTCCTGGATCTGTGAGCAGCTCTAGTCCACATGTAGTAGGAGGAAGGGGTCACCTAAACTGGAGGTGAAATTGAATCTACCTAGAAGAAGCTGAAGAATAAAGAAGAAAATAAAATACAGTGGTATATCCCATCACTGCAGAAAAACATACAGTAAAAAAAAAAAAAAAATACTATACTCACAGTCCAGAACATTCAAGTCCGAGGCAGGCACCGTCTTGAGGATCACATTGTAGAATTGTGGATCCTCAATGGACCCCTAGAAGAACTAGATTCAGAAACATCAATAAAAGTTTCAGTTCAGGAATCTTCTGAATGAGATTCTCCAACTGAAACAAATGTGGGAACAAAGGGGAAACGTCCCCCAGGAGGCGTGCTGTGTAATCCTAAACATTTCCATAAAAAGACGCCAGGGAAGCAGCCAGAGTTGTGCAGAACTGAAAATACCTTTCCAAAAGAGGCAGTGAAGGCTGTGTCACTTGGCAGAACCCATCCCAAATATAGTCCTCGGTTTCCAGAAACACGAGAATAAAAGGGGAAATGCGTATTAAGAGGTTTTAAAAGCAACAGATGGAAAGATATGCATCACAAATATGACCTGGTGAGCTGGCCTGCTAATATTTCAGACAGTTTGCCAAAGGGCAGGGATGTCTCAGTGAAATGGCCTGAGAGAGAAAATGGCACGCGTAGGCGTGTGTTTCTCCTGCATAAGGAAAGCACAGCACCATCATAACCTCCTGCTGGCACTTTTTGTCAAGTGAGTTTGTTCCCACTCATGGATTCTAGAAAAGCCCAGCATCCTGGCTAGGCTGAAATGAGAAAGTGTTCTCAATCTACCTTCCTACCCTCAGGTACTGGGAGTGTCTGCATTGGTTTTTGCAACATCAAAGGTTGGGTTCTGAGAATAGAATTCTGTCTTGGTTAACTTCACAAGTGGTCAGAAATTGCTTGTATTTTCTAAATGTTGGAGAACAAATAATCTTGTATATCTACTAACTTTTGGACTTTGTAAAAAGTGAGGCACATGAGAAGCTAATTTTAATTCCGAGATCCTGAAGGAGTCACACACATTCTGATAAAAGGTAGTAAGATTGGCAGTAGCTGCTGAAGAAACCCAAATAATGCCCAGGTTCAGAATGAGACACCTCTGTCTGAGCCTGAGAAGAATAAAAAGGTTTGAAATAATGATTATGGGACTTTAATTTGAGAACTTTGGACTTTGGTTTCTTTGGGCTTTTATTTACAAGGATGAGAAAATTTTATTTTGTAGTATAATGACTTTGGACATTTAACTTATAGAAGCAAGGGAATTTGATTTTGTATGAAATTACTTTGGACTTTAAATCCTGCGGACCTGAAAGGGAATTCAATTTTGGGACAATAATGCCTCTCTAAAAAATGTAAAAGGGAAGGTAATTTTTATTCAAATTTTTGGTTTCTATATGTGTTAACTTTTTTATGGTGTATCTTAATATTGTTATTTAGTCTCTTTGCAGAACTTCTGATGAGCTAAGCTGGATATGATCAGACATTTTGAATCAGAAATTTAGACAAAATATGGCCTTAGAGTTAATGTAATTGGTGATTGTTCTGACCCATTTTCAGAAACTTTTGGGAACAAAGTCAATGCTAATATTTACCAGTATTATCAGGAAGATTCACAAAACAACCATAGTTAATAGTGGGGGAGAGGGCTCATGAAGGTGGTACCATGATAGATTTCTGATCTTGTGTCAGAAATGAATAGCTACTCTTCTGGGTGACCATGGGACTGTGTGTTACACCCAGTGGAGTAACCAAAGAAACAGCTATGCAAGACTGGGAGAAATACTTCTCAACTTTTCAGGTTTCCATTTGGAAGGCACTTTTTCAAGCAACTCTCCTGACCTTTTGCCCCACAGGGGGAGGAGGGAGGTTCCTGGCGAGTGATCCACAATCATTGATTCACATTTCCTGGTTGGGCAGAGCTGATCTGTTACGGGGATTCTGTTCTCTCTTCTTTTCTTTCTACCCTAGACTAGTGGAAAGCAGCCTTTGAAGTCAGCACATGCAGACTTTTCCTCTATTGGTTTTCTCAAATTCTAGGTTCGGGGGCAGAGAGTGCTGACAGACACTTTTTGTTCTCAGCCCTAAGACACATTTTTCCAAATATTTTTGTCCATAATAAAAGTGATATTTTGATTTTCATTCTGTTGACCTCTCAGTAGGTTCAGAATTTGTGCAAGAAAGAAAGGGGTGTTACATGTTTGACACATTGAGACCCCCAACCCTAGACTGTGATGCTGAGCCCTGTCTTCCAGTTTGATTTCCTAATTTGATCTACTACATATAGCTTGATCATTTTTTCTATAGTATATCATGTAATCATAACCTCTGCCAATTGCTCTTATAATACCATCCTAGTGTCAGTAATATAGACATGGCCATATTCCTTTTATTTGAAATGAAATTTACTAAAAATGGCTTAGGAAATATTAACAGTAAGGTGGAACAATGTATTTGGCTCATGTAAGTGGATAAATAAATTTCAATAGGATGGTTTTGGAACCATTAGACATTGTGTAGATAAAGCATTCACCTGTTTGGTTAAATTTTTTATGTTTTATCCAAAAGTTTGGTATCATATAGATGTAGGAAAAGAACATTGGATTAAATTCCAACAACTGTGTGGTTGTAAGTTTTCGTCTCTCTGATTTCAACTGGTCCTAGGAATCTGCCCACATGCTGAGGTTATTGCCTTTTAGTTTGTTCCTGATCAGCTTGTATTACTTTAAAAAGTGTCTGTATCCAAACTTTATAGATTTATTTCTCATAAAATATATATGGATATAGTTCTTAATGCTGTTTTATAACATCTTGTTTCCTTTCAACCTAAAAAGCAAGTCATTTTTTTTTCATATTGAAGAAAAATCACACCATTAAGTTTTCATGTTCAAGAGATATTTTAAAGTTGCTAAAAGGCACTTCTGATTCTCTCCCACTCACTACTTACTGGTTTGGGATACTCTGTATAAGATTTTGTCTTTCTTTGAGTATATTTTTTAAGCATCACAATTCAATATGTTTTTACAATTATATGTTTCATGATCCCTTATTTGTAATCTGTTGCAATTAAAGGAAGGTACAGGAATGATCTTGTATTAATAAACAAAAAACCCATAAATTAATTTGATCCAGGTGACAATAATATAACATAAGCTTATATAAAAACTGGTGATCAAATTATAAGTGAGTATCTTTTGTCTTTTTCCGATTGCTGTTATGGAAACCAGGTATCCCAGTACAGAAATATTTACTTTTCTTTTTATTCTTCACATTTCAGCAGTGTTTTTAAAAAAATTTTTTAGATTTTTTTAATTTAATAATTTTTATTTCAAAATATTAATGGGATACAAGTGTTTTTGTTACATGGATGAATTGTATAATGCTGCAGTCAGGGCTAGCAGTGTTTCTTAAGACAAGGTACAAGTAGTTTTGACGAGAACTATGCTTTATTAGTCAGCTAACCATAGATCTTTTCCTCTGTTCTTAAAAGAGTGGCAGATAGACTTGACATCTTTTGAGGTATCTATCCAGGATTTACCTTTAAAGATGGAAGAAATATTTCAAAGGCAAATACC